>VZTL01001781.1:0-12941 GCA_013400535.1 Scopus umbretta
ATAATCTCACCTCTTCAATATTTTCTCCAAGTGGAAAGCCTAATCTAAGAAATGCCCTTTTGGGAAGCTTCCATAGCAAAGACATACCTGCAGGTGAGGAAACAGCAGCAAGCATGCTTACTTCTTTCGCTTCTCATACTGGTTTCAGGATTGCTTAAGCTGAACAAAGACTGAGCCAACAAAGAACAGAGGCACCCACCAGCCAGGAAGGAGCCAAGTGATCTTCACTTGAGAAATAAGTTGCAGGCATGACTCTGAGTCTTTGGGAGTCCATTACATAGAATGTCATGGCTGTGCTCATGCCATTCCGGGGTAGCATGCTACCTACAAACCCATGTTGTTGCTCCTGAAACACAGTTTTTGAGATCTCCAGTCTGGAGGAAATGCTTGTGGATAAGATTCTGCTGTGCAGGTTATTGAGTGATGCCCATGTAAATTTTAATTCTTTTTACTCAGTTTTTGGGAAATGGTGTACATGTCTGCTATCACTAGAGTTGTCCTCTCACCATGAGTTCCTCACCTAATTCTGAATTTCTTGCAGAGGTTTTCCAAAGTCACAGGGAGTCTCTCTTCTACTTCAGAGAACACAAATAGATCTAACTTTGTGTAGGTGCAGTTATGCCTTCTCACAGAGTGTAGATGGATATCTGGATGATCCAGATGATCCAGAACTCAGTGAGAACCACCAGGCAAAAGAGCTGTCTGAATTCTTGTTTAAAACATTCGAAGACACTTCAGATATGAGAAAATTTTGATTTTTTTTTGTGAAAAATCCTGCAAGTGGTATTAAGAAATCTCATTTCTCAATGGGAGTTTTGTGAAAAACACAGCTTTCAAAATAATCCCTGTATCTGTTGAGCTTCGTTAGCAAGTAAACTCCGATTAGTCCCTGGAAAGCCCTCAGGTGAAGTTCAAAACTCAAGTACATTATTCTTCCATGAATGCAGCTGGGCTTCTTTCTTCCTACGATAGTTCAAGGCTACATCTCTTTTTTAAGAAATAGTCTGTGTTTTTCTTCCTATGTGTCCATTGCCATCTGCAAATATGGATATATTGGCTCAATACTATGTCCTATTTTCATTCTAATCATACATTATCGATTTTGATGCATACAATTGGGTTTTTTTTGTTAACATAATAAAAGAAAATCACAAATGCTTGTCATGAGAATTATATTAATTTTCTGGACCACAAACCCTTAAAAGTGTCATTACGTTGGTAACTGTTGTGAGTAAAATAGGATTTAGTAAAAAATCCTATTTTTAGAATGAATAAAGCATGTAGATATGAAGATAAAGGCACACATCTAGAGTTTGATTCCTCTCTGTATTACAGATTACCAAGAAATAGCCCAATGGAATACTAATTTATTCTTATGTATTTTTCAATACATTTCCAATGGGTGTTAAAGATACACTGACAATTAGTCTGGTAAATATTTCAAGGAACAACAATTCCAGCAGGTCTTCCATCTTAGATTATGAAATCATCTGAAAATCATATAACTCAAAAGACATAAGAAAGAATAAGTAGATAACTATTAGGTAAAGCATTTCCCTATTGAGAGTCTTGAGAGGAGGAACTTGTTGTTAGTATCGGCTATTTCCACGTTAGCACACAGTGTGGTATGATAAAAGCAGATCTGTACAAGAAAGCAGCTGGTGCTACAGATCTGACATCCACATTACTTGAATATCATCAGGATATTTGTGATACAGACTCAGCTGTTTTTCAGTGGTAAAACCAGCTATTTTACCAAGTATACTTTAATTTTTGTTCTTTAGAAATGAAAGCAGTGATATGAGCAGTTCTAAGAGATGTAAAATTTCAACAACTCAAGGTTTATCATAAGCAGTTTATTCACCTTTTGCATCCCTTGTAGCCAGAAGCAGTTGATCCAGTCTGTTAAATTTAAAAGCCCATACACTTAAACAATATGAAGACTTGAAAAGGATTGCATTTGCAAACTAATCTTCCTATGATTATTAAACTGGAAAGTGCTTAAAGTACAAAGATATGCCTCAGTGACCAAAGCCATTTCCTGAATGACAGCAAAGGTCAAAATAGGAGGAATGGAAAAAAAGGAAGGAACCGTGAGGTTTACAAGCAAAAGGGAAAACAGGAGGCAGTAAAAAGTGCAGAGTCAGCAATACTGGACAAAACCTGCAACAGTGTACCAACGGCTAGGACCTGGCACTGGCCACCACAGACCAGGTAGAAGGCACAATATATAAAGGGCAGTGGAAAAGTATTCCCCATGAAGGGGGTAGTAGACCTGGCCAGTGGGGTGATGAATGGCTGCTGTGGCCTCTGAGCTCTCCAAAACCCTGGGGAGATTTGGGAGAAGCAGTCCTTCCTGTGCCCCAGAGAGATGGGGTCTGTGGTTCAGCCTCCTTGTGCTCTCACCCACCAAGCAAGCAAGCAGTGGAAAGCTGCAGGTGCTCCAGGAGCATAGCTGGACACCATGCTCTGCCTAAGCACCTCTGTGCTTTAGCTGGCAGGTTTCATTTCCCAGGCATGGTTCTGCCTTTCATGCCAATAGGCAGCTGAGCGTATTTGCTTTAAAAAAAAAAATGGCCAAAATTTTAACAATATTAAAATGCTCCAAAAGTTTTTATTTCGAAAGAGACAAAAATAAATAAACCTTGAAAACCTCCTTGTTGCTACTGGCATTTTTGTTGTAGCCTTCCAAAGGCTCCTGGCATTTTCGTTTCCTGAAAGATTGAGACCCTGTTTCTCTGACAGACTGCTGTGTAGCCCCAGATGGAAGGCTTGGCAGGTAACACATAGGGGGCAGGACAGAGTCTGAAACCTTCTGCACCTTTTGATGCAACTAACACAGCTCCATAAAACACAAAGAATGGTTCAAGGGCCTCCCAGTGTTAGGTGACATTGCTCCCCATACAACATGGGAACAGTACTCCTCTGTGGGACTTGCCATACACTCCCATTCCAAGTGCCTCATCTACACCACAGACCATACTTTCTTTGCACATCAGTGTGCAATAATCCTGCCATCTCCATCTCCCTTGAGATCTTCCTCTACATATAACACAAAATCACAGAACAGCTGAGATTGGAAGAGATCTCTGCTGATTGTCTATTCCAAGCTCCCCCCTTGAAACATCGTCAGCTACAGCAGGTTGCTTGGGACCATGTCTTGCTGGGTTTTGAATTTTTCCAAGAAAAGAGCCTCTTTGGGCAACCTAGCATTACCTCCCTCCCCATAAACAAATGTATTTTCTGATGTTTAAATGAAATGTATGCTTTTTCAAGTTGTATTCATTCCCTCTTGCCTGACTACTGGAGGAAGTCTGGCTCTACCTTCTCTTCACCCTCCCATCAAGTTAGTTATGCACATGGATAAGATCCCCCCTCCACTTTCTCCTCTCCAGGGTAACAAGTCCCATCTCTCTGAGCCTCTCTTCTCATGACAGATGCTTTATTCACTTCATCGTCTTTGTGGCTTTTCTCTGGTCCTGCTCCAGTACATCCACAACTCTTTTGTACCGGAAAGCCCAGAGCTTGACACAATGCTCCAGCTGTGGTCCCACCAGCACTGAGCAGAGAGGAAGGCTAACCTCCCTTTACCTACTGGCAATGTTTTTTCGAATGCAACTCATGATGCTGTTGACTTTCTTTGCCACAAGGACACATTGTTGACTTATGGTCAACTTGGTGTCCACCAAGACCCCCAGTTCTTTTCTGCAAAGCTGACATGATGGCATGGAGCTTTGTGCAGTGACATTTCTCTTCTCCTTTTCTGCAGCAGTCTTTTCCTGCAGGGGAGGCAGGAAACATGCCAGGAATATTATTAAGAATCTCAGTAGGCTACTAGTCAGAGGAGAGGAAGACTTCATGGAAGGATGTCTGTGTTGAAACAAAGCAAGAGATTAGTTTATCCTATTTTGTGTGAAAGAAAAATGCTATTTTTCCTGGGAGCATATGTGCCAAGATAACTGGCATGCTGGGCAGCCTTCCAGTGAGTGGTGGGAGGTAAAGTGACAGGCATGCTGACATGACCAATGCTAGTCACAGGCTACTACGAACAGTCTTCTCTGTGGGGACAGACCCTGCTAACTAAGCTCCTATATGGCACAGCCAGTAAACTAGTTGTGCCAACGCCAGTTGCCACCTGCCCTGCACAATGTGTGTGCTGGGTGTAAGGGCTCGGTTACCATGCTGCCTCCTTAGGACACAGTGAGGTAAGACCATCCACAGCCTCACCCTGGCTGTTGGTTTATCCCGGGGATTTAAAGGATGAATAAGGGACTTCACACATGCTGTGGTGACTGATAAAGGGACTGCTGTGTGCGCTGGTCCAGAACGTGTATAGCAGCAGATCCTGGATACTGTGTGTGCTGTTAAGCAAATGCAGTGAGTAAGTGTGAGAGACTTGTGACCAAGGCCATCGTAGGTTCCCTCTGAAGATGCCTTCACTGGAGAAATCCGCTCTGCCAACACTGAGATATGCACATCCCTGTTGTAGTCTGTGAACAATCAAGGCAGCACTGCAGGCAACAATGTCTGTCTCTTCAGAATGGCCCAGCGCTGCTGCAGAAAGTTGCCAGGTGGGCTATGAGCTCCTGTCTGAAGGAGCTTGACCAGACACCTCATTTTCTTCAGACTGGGGAAAGAACACAGTCCTACAGGACAACGGAGGGAGAAACCACGATTGAGAGCTACAGCATCACGGTCTGCAATGGCAAATAACTGAACAATCACTGGCAGTCACTGCGAGCAAGACAAACATGAAACAATGAACATGCTCCTTCCTACTGGCAAAAGAGCAGCAGTGTGGATGAGAACAAAATCTTGAGTTCTGCATGGGTTGTTGTGATTGGATGAGATGCTTTGGTCTGTGAGCTGACCTGGACTTTATATCCTTTTGGAAAGGCTCAAATGTCCAAGAGTCTGTTGGTTTAGGGACAGCTCCACAATTGAAATATCTGGCAGAGCAAAGGACAGCAGAGCCTTAGCTGACCTCTTTCTTGGGACAAGCATTGTTGAAACAAGGACATGTGGCAAAACATATCCTTTTGTGTTTGTGCTGCATTACACAGCTGTGCTTGACAGGGCAATCCATTATCTTTTATCCCAGGAAGTGTTTCAAATACAGGAAGGTTTGCCTAATCTCACTAGACTCCATGACACATCTAGAGTCACCAAGTAGACAAGGCAGTACTTATATTCTTATGATTCTGCACTGATGGCTGATCATGATCAAGGTTTTTACTTACTTGTGGAATGATTTTGTTGCTTCTGCAACTTGCTTTACATTAATTATTCATTTGACCAATAAAAAATAGAAATGCTAACAAAAACAGTAACCTGGGTTGTGTATTAACTTGCTTCCGGAGGAGTGCACTGCCCCTTCTCCACTGCAAAACAAAAAATGCCTTTCATTAATGAATATATTCAACTCAGAAGCATTTTGAAAACCATGCTATTGCTAACAACATTAATGCTGCAGATTGGCTGTTATGAAACAACTGTACTGACTCACTGGACATGTTTGTAGCTACTAAGTTACAGGCTGTCTATGATGATCCAAAAGTGATTCAGGTAGATGGTGCACAAATCCCAAGGTGGCTCACAAATGGTGAACTGGAGCGTACAGCTAGGCAATTTGATTGTCAAGGAAAAAGATTCAAGGCATACCTCAAAGTTAGAAGTGGCAGGGTAAAACATATTGGCTAATCCTTTGACTTCTGAGCTGTAAAGTATACAACAATGGACCATGGCCGTGAGTGTTAAAGTCTGTTTGAACAGAAACAAAGCAGTCTTAAGCAGGAAAGGCAGAAGGGGCAGCGGCCACAGGAACAGCTTGCAGTTTAGGGAGCACTCCCAATTGTGTAATTAGAGTTATTCACCATGTACAGACACATTCATCCATTTGACCTCCCTTTCCACCAGCATAGTGATACCATTTTCAGCTAAACGGGACTCACAACAGCGGTGACCAATTTACGTACCGATCCTGTGAGAGGATAGCTCATTCTCTTTACAATAGGTTTGCAGTGATGGACCACCAACATGAAGCAAGGCCTAAAGATCTTTCCTCAAAAGCACTGTTGCTGCATAGCGATGGCTGTAGCAGACCAGCCTAGGCTACACACTGTGCCATGTAAAGTACTAGTGGCATGTAAGTGCACCAGTCCAGACTGAGCGCTTCACGGTTTTTATTGCACTAGCATCTTCAGCTGAATGGGACTAATAAGGACTGTATTAGGGAGAAAGGTACAGATGATTCAGAGGCTTTCCACTTGCATAGACAACTAAAAGGGTTAAACAGTCCACCTCTTCTCTCCAGAAGCATAATTTGTTCTAGACAATTTCAGAGGCATTTTGTGTATTGACTTTGGATTTCTGTTTCAAAATCACACGACATTTAGAGAGGTCAAAGTAGTTTCTTTTATTGTCTGTTCATTCTTTTATTTCAAAGGAATTATGCAATTGTATTCTGCTCGCTATTGTATATTATGACTGTCCTGCAGACCATGAATGTTTCTTCAGCTGGTTTGTTCACCTGTTGTGCCATGAAGTTACTTGTAGAAGATCTGTAAGAATGGTCCCTGTATGTACAAAAGGCACATTTTGAACCTAGCATCTGGTGCTGTGACCTGTGGAAAAGGAAAAGAACAATTCACCTTAAACTACCCTTCCAAATTTTAGCAGCAAGTTCAAATACTTTTCTGGTAGCATCTGACTGGGATCTAAATATCCCGATGCCTGAATTTAAAAAGCAACAGAAGCCTTGTCTTTCTTCTCTGCTCAAGCCCCCTTTCCCTAACACACCTTTCTTCAGCTCTGTAATTCTCTTCTATACGGATGCTCTGAATATTGCTTTTGAAATTAATTTGTATTCCCACAACGTGCTCGCTGAAGGCTTTGTTCCACGGATCTGCTGTGCAGACTGTGACTATGCCTGAGTTCCCTGAGCTAGATTGCTCTAGGATGAAAAAACTGTGCTTTGTAAAACACTATGTCTGTGGTCTTTTACAGTGCAGGCTGTAAGTGGCACTGGGCAATTACATACAAGTTTTTGCAGAATAATCTATTTTAATTGATTGAGTTCAATCCAGTTGGTGGCTGGTGACAAGCAGTGTTCCTCAGGGCTCAGTACCGGGGCCAGCCTTGTTTAATGTGTTTATCAATGACCTGGGTGAGGGGATTGAGTGCACCCTCAGTAAATTTGCAGATGCCACCAAGCTGGGCGGGAGTGTCGATCTGCTTGAGGGCAGGAAGGCTCTGCAGAGGGATCTGGACAGGCTGGATCAATGGGCCAACGCCAACTGTATGAGGTTCAACAAGGCCAAGTGCCGAGTCCTGCAGTTTGGTCATAACAACTCCATGCCACGCTACAGGCTTGGGGAAGAGGGGCTGGAAAGCTGCCTGGCAGAAAAGGACCTGGGGGTACTGGTTGACAGCCTGCTGAATATGAGCCAGCAGTGTGCNCTATTAAAATTGGCAACTAACATTTGAAGGATGTGTTCTTTCTCAAGTTCCTTGGTAGCAGAAGTTTCTCCATTTCTCAGCAAGAGCTATGGATTCCAGTGGGAAGAAAGACTAGTGATATTGGTAGTCCAGCTAACAATGGGAGAGAGAAAAGTTGCAATAAGTATAGTGTGGGCACACCATAGCAAGCAGTCCTGCATATGCTGATCTCACCAAATTTTGAGTTCACAAAGTGTTGAGTCTGAGAGGGATCTGGCCTGTCAGTACTCATTACAGAGGAATGATAAGGAAATTAACTAAAAATTCCTTAGAGACTTTCTGCAAGACTGAATTTCTTACTCTTATTGTTTTATTTTCATGAGCTATGCCACACTATTTGCTGCCAAAACTAAATCATACTTACTACTCAAATTCCAATGAATAGTTTTAATCATTATTTTTGCTTCAGCCATTTCAATATGCTCCTTCTTTTTCTGCAAGGTTTCACATGCTATGATGATTGAATCTTCCATTCTGGAGGTTTTAGGGTAAAATCCTTTCATTCAGGCATTTTTTTTTTTTTTTTGAAAGAATGGACTTATCCCAAGTAAAAGTGCATGTCTGACATTGAGCCCCATCCATCACTTTATTTGGTAAACACAGAACAGGCAGCGTGGGGCGTGTCATAAAATTACACAAGATATATTTCAAGGAGTTCAGCAAGTCTGCCCCAAGTACAGCTGAGAAGCTGTACTATTACCTTTGCAGGTGAAGCTGATAAGGTAAGCATTTCTTTGATTAGGATTTAAGTTCTAATCTGCAATTTAAAAAAACCTATCTGTTACAAAACTTACAAAGATTGATGTAACTTCATGTGTATGAACTTCAACATCAGTTGAAGAAACAAATGATTAAAGGATGCCTTCTGCAGAAACCTCATCTCACCTTCACATGTGTGTTTGGCATTATTTTACTGTTTCACATTTTGTTTACTAATGTGAATGCTTTGTTTACTAACTCTCCACATTGAAAAGCTGATGTTATGACAGCCTTTCTTCCTTCTTCCTCTATCCCTTTAACTTTTCATTTAGAATTAAAAGACGAAATTAAATTTGTTTAAATTCCAGAGGATGCAACTAATGCTTAGGTTTATGGAAGATACTCTTTGAATGAAATTAAGGAATGCAACACGTTCAGGTGAACCCAGCATACTGCAGCTTTGTTAAATTAACTTTAATAGCTAACATTTTCTAAGATAAAAAAAAAAAAAAAGCATTTGCTCCATGAATGTGTTTCTTCACCAAGACCACAAATAGAGTTTAAAACCTAAAATATAATAGCTAGCAGAATTGGTAAATAATGAAATATAATAATATAATAATGAAATATCTACCTTATATCATCTACATAAGAGGTTAAATTTAGACAGAGATTGAACATCCATTCTAGCAGGGGAACAGCTAGATGCAATGTTGTTCAAATTATCCCACATTAAGAGTTGACTGTCACATGAACGTGTTGATTCCGTAGGGACTGTGATACATATGGCAGACTACCCTGGATTTTGTTCTTTAGCGGCCACAGTAGGAAACCAATTAAAGTTTGCACTGCTTGAAGATCCTGAAATGCTAGGGGAAATTCCACCCTAGCAAGATTCTTTCTACTTGTGTCAACATGTGGGAAGTTATAAGTGATATAAACACTATACTGCTGCATTAGAATTTACAGTACTGTATTTTCTAATCTATGTTGTCTTCTTTACTAAAAAATCCTTCCCTTCAGTGTTAGATGAAATCCTAGGTGCTGAAACTACAGGGAAAATTTTATAAGAATGTCAGAAAAAGGACAGAAAAATATTTAAATATTGAATAAGTGAAGATCTCCACAAATTAAACACAAGGCTAAACAAGCACTGTTTTATTAAAACGTGGATTTTAAGGAAAAGGCAATAATAAAAATTAAAGAACTTTTTTTTTTTAAACAGAGTGAAATATAATTGAGTCAACAATGAATGGAATGTACTAGTTATAGAGGTTTTTCATAAACTGGATGAATTTGATAAATCATTTGCTATCTCCATTGCTGTGCCTTCATTATCCTATTTAAAAAAAATAAAGGTAATGTTGCTAACATTTGAGATCTCTGATAAAGTAGGTGGTGTAAGAACCTAGCTTCCATTTACACTAGGCTGAAATTAGAGTAAATCTAGGAAAAAACCTTATGTCGTTGCTTCAGATTTGCACATTTTATACTGGAATTAACTATAGTTTGGATCATAGAGGGCTGACCTGTTAACTGATCTGAAAAGTGATGTTAAAAGCTATAGTGAAGAACCTGGTTTGGAGTCTCAAAAAAATGAAGATTCTGAGAACAAATCTATGTGTGTTTTTTTCCTTAAGAGATGAGAAAAGACTGTTAGTGAGCTTCTTTCAAGGTAACTAATATATCTTTGCAACATTTTCAACAATGTACTATACATGTACAGAGAAGGAGAACTCAAGGTTCAAATAAACCAGTCACCAGACTGTGCATAACTATCCAGCTAACCTGTGCTATCCAGCATTTTGATTGCTCATGAATCCAAGAGCATGTCACACCACTGGATTCTGTTTGCTGAAAAAAAAAAAAAATCTGTGAACCAAGTTCAGGGGTTCAAGTGCGCTGACTTTCTTGCATTACAATGAATATATTTCATCGTAATAAGTCAGACTCTTTCTGTTTGCTTTAGACAACACTGATTTCACAATGGGCTCCATCAGTGCAGCAAATGCAGAATTTTCTTTCGATGTATTCAAAGAGCTGAAAGTCCACCACGCCAATGACAACATCTTTTATTCCCCCCTGAGCATCATTTCAGCCCTGGCTATGGTCTATCTGGGAGCAAGAGGTAACACTCAGTCTCAGATGGAGAAGGTAAGTTACTTACATGGGTGTAAAGTGACTTCTACTTATGCTTGTTGTTCCTTCTAAGTAACATCAGTGAAATATGTTATCCACTGACACGGTTCTCACCTGTTTTAATGCACAAGAATAAGCCAAAGTCACAAAATGGAGAACTAGATCGAGAGTTACTTAGTGAATATACATATCTTTTTTTAGTATTTTCTCTAAAAGGGGCAGTTAGTTTTGACTTAGGAAAACAAAATCTCAAGGACAATAACAAAACTGATTACCAGTCAGCAAATTTTATTATATGATTTCTTTTCTAAATTATGACATCTTCCAGGTAATGCGATCAGGGGTTTTTTTAGTATATAAAAAAGATAAATCCCAGGAAGAGAGGAAAACAGAATATTATTAGCAGTACATAATATTTAGCTCAGTTATTTCTAGACAATCACCAGAAAAAATATCATCTAAGCAAAAAGTAGCATTTACAGTTTCCAAGAAGGCTGCAGAGGGCATAAACCAGTTGCAAGCTCACTTGTAAATTTTTAGTTCATCTATGTTTTTAGTTAGCACTTTTTTTTTTTCTGAGCCAACAGCTTTACCTCAAGCATCATATGTAAATCTCAAATTCACATCATTTTTGGTCATGTTTGTCACTTCTATCACTGGCATTTTCTCTTGCAGGTTCTTCATTTTGATAACATAACAGGTGTTGGAGACACTACTGACTCCCAGGTAGAGAAATAACCTAATCCTTTCTCTCTTATTTTCTCCTCAGAACAAAACTAGAACTGTTCTGCCTCTCCTTCTGGCAGTTTCAGACCCTGTCAAAAACTATGGTAATGCTCTCAAACCAAGGAGACCTGTGGAGGGATGGAAGAAGGGTGTAACTCACCTATTTGTTAAAATCTAGGGAAAGAAGGCAGGTTGCACATCTTGCACCAAAACAAGTGATGGTATGGGGCAGGACGCTTTGGGCACCAGGGTGCCTTACTGGGCAAGTGCTGCTGGGGGACAGCACATGAAAGGGACTCAGCACCTGGAGCCAGGGTACAGCAGTCAGACTTGCAGCCGAGAGACTCCAAAGCAGGGCAGGAATATGCTGGGCAGAGAAGGGCCCAGAAGTCTCAATGACAGGAGCAGAACTGCACTCTTTCAAAATGCAAATTTCAGGGGACTTACCTTGAGAAGGATGAACTTGTTGGTTCAATGCACCATCACCACAGCACCTGCTATCCCAAAGTTGACAGCCCTATGTCTGTGGGGAAGGACTCCACTTAACTGGAGGTCTTAACTGACAGGGACAATCCTTTAGGGAATTATTGCCTAGATAAGAAGAAGCTAATGCAGTGTATCTTCTTGTTTTCATGTCATCACCTCAGTGTGGCACTTCTGAATACATCCACAATTCAGTCAAGAATCTTCTCTCAGATATCACCATGCCAAATGCTACATACTCACTCAAGATTGCTGACAGACTCTATATTGAAAAAACATACCCCATTCTTCCGGTGAGTTGTACTGTGACCTGACTTCAGCGAGATTCCCTATAAAGGCCCCTGTGACTCTATCCTAGAAAAGCACCACCAACAACAGCCCACTGTCTGTTGATGAAGAGGTGGTTGTGAGCCATGAGGGGAACAGGTTCAGAACGAGTTTGAACATTCCTGTGGCTGTTAGTTTGAGGCCAGGAAAAAGTACAATGGTGTAAAATATGCCCATGTTGCAACAGTCACGGGGAGTAATCCAAGATTACTGTTCATTTGCTAGAAAATGGCTTTTAATGAAAAATGTAACTTTTAAGGGAAATGAAGTACATTTTGTGACTTGAAAGCATGAAGACTGAAATTGTCAAATTTGGATTTTTTCCAAGCCAAATATCAAATCTTCCCAGTGAAAGGAAGCTTTGTTTTTGAAATCTAAGAATGTAAGAACACAGTATTCAAAATAAAAAGTGGGCACAACGAGAAGTAAACAAACATTGACTGTCCTTAAAAAATGTTTGTTAAACTGAAAGTGTTTCGTAAAACAAAGAAAATATTCCAAAATTTTAACTTAGAATCCTATCTGGGAAAACAGTGCCAGACCTAAATATGTGAAGTAATCTTTCTTGTCCAGTGTTAAGATTCAGTTACAGGAAGACAGCTGTGACTGACATGTTCAAACACAGGAGTGAAAGTTCACTGTTCTTTTAACCTTTCTGCTTCATTTTACAGTCTTGCATTTCACATCCACACATTTTCAAGTTCTCATCAGTCTGACAACTGCAATCCTTCTGCTTACAGGAATACTTAAAGTGTGCAAAGAAATTCTACAAAGCAGGGCTGGAAGAACTTAACTTCAAAACAGCTACAGAGGAAGCAAGACAGCTCATTAATTCCTGGGTGGAGAAAGAGACAAATGGTAAGGACTGAAAGCAGATATTTTCCCCTGCCTACCACAACCTATACCCTCGTCTTCCTCTCCCCAGAATGTCTAGAAAAAGTGAGTCAGCAATAAGCAACCTGCTCTTGCTTATGAAAACAAAACTCCACAAATAGGCACCCCCCAACCGCACAGCCTTCATTGCGGGCATTTGTACACACTAGAGGAGGTGTATCTTACCACTCTCTGCC
>VZTL01001782.1:1645-12441 GCA_013400535.1 Scopus umbretta
ACTGGTGAAGTTCAGGAGGATGATATAGATCCCAGCCAGCAAAATGGACAAAATCCTTCTCTGGGAAGAAAGTGTTTAACAGCATGGTTAAAGAGTCATACTGTGCCAGAGAAAGGGCTTCAGTTTTCATGGCATTGATAAATTAACCTGATACACTGTTATGGATATGGAGACAGTAATTTCCACATGACGATGCTATGGGACTGCTGGATGTGAAGTGAATCACTGGGGAACCTGCAAAACTGCTCTGGGAGCATGTTATACAGATGAAGAGATGAGTTTGTGTGAAGACAAACAAGATCTGATAAAGATTATTTTTCTGCAACTCTACTACCTTAAAGCATCATTCAAAGTTATGCTGTTCTAGCTGCTTTGTGTTGATTCACACTTCAGCCTGGACTCAAGTTGTCTATCTTTTCTAGCTTAGCTAACTTGTTCAAAGATAATTTGTAGTTGACTATACTTTGTAGTAATGTGTTTGGGTTTAATATTTGAAAAAAACCTCTTTCTTTTCCATCTAGCACTAGAAGACCAGGGTGTTTAATAACAAATCAGTGCCCATATGAGTTTGTGTGATTTGCCAGACACACATTTATAACATTCCTACTAATTCAATGCACTACATTATCACCTATTCTGAATATATTGACATGCAGTAAAGCAGAGGATGATAACTCACCAACAGCTTGTTTCTATCCAACAGCCCTGTCACAAACAGATACATTAAAAAAAAAACCAAAAAAACAAAAAACAACCCAAAAAACCCAAAAAAACAAAACCAAAGCCAACAACCCCCCCTAGAAGGGTGTATTTTTCTTGCTGCATTCTGTGTACACTGTAATATCAGGAAGACATATTTCAGTTTACAGGGGTATACACTGACTGCTTTTAATACCGTGTGTATTTACAGTATTATAAACAGAGTGAAGTACTATGGAAAATACAATCAAACTCCAAAGCATATATTCTATGTACCTCTGAGTCAGTTATGGTAAAATAAGGTTCATAGGAGAGGATTCATTTGACCAATGTGCATATATGTTATCCAAAAAACTACTCTATGTAAATTGCACTAAGCCCTCCCTGTAGTTGGTGGAGAAAGCTAGGCATTTCTACTGTGTGATTTATATGACCTATAGAAGAAGTGTCCTTCAAAGTGTGATGGATTTTACAGAAGTGCTTTGTTCTAGCTACAAAGTGCAGAAGCAGTTTATATAACGACCTCAAATATAAACAATCAGATTAGAGACCTTTACATTTCATCAGATGAGACCCGCACATTATTTTGTATTCAGTTCTGTGCCTTTAATTCCATTTACTAAGCACAAAACTTTAAAATCTTTAAGATTTAAATTCTGCTCAAAACAATTAGTACATGGATTTTAAAACATGAATGTAAAGCGAAGAATATCAAGTAATGAAAGTACATGGGGTGGTTACACAAGGCAGGAGAGTAGTGTCTAGACTGGTAGTAGATGGGGAGGGAAAAGGAAGCATGAAAGAATGTGGTATTTAAGAATTAGTTACTTTACGCTGTGTTCCATCAAACATGTTTATACCTGACAGGAAAAGCATTGCATCACAGCTGTAATTTTTTTAATGCATGTTTGTATGTGCTGCTATACAGTGTTGAAAACAGTTCATTACAAAAACATGAACCACCGCTGCAGTTTGAAGATAGTTTTGTTGACAAGCACATAACTTTAGTAATCTAAGCTTTTATTTAGGAATTACAAAAACATAATCAGAGCTGCTAAACACATTACAAATGAGACAACTTGCCTGCAAAAAGACTTGCAATGATCATTTATTTGACAGGGAGGTGTTGGAAACAAGAAAGGCCAAAAGACACTTGGGTGATAATTTAGGTGTGCAGGCAGAGTGCAAAACCAGATAATCTTTAATTCATCTGCGATGATTCTCAACAGTGTAGTTAAGTGAACTCCTATTTGGTATTGATTTTAAGACATGTATGATTTCTCTAAGGAGAAAAAAACTTTGTAACATGATCTAAAGTTTGTAGAGAAAAAGTCAAACTTGTAACTCCTTGTGCTGTGTATCTAAATGAGGCACTGTATTCATATTCCAGAAACTTTCTTTGACATGTATTTATTGCACATATCACTAATTGATCCAAGGAGCCTTGTAACTCTAAAAGATGCACAGACCAAAGGGTAGATTCAGTATGTAGTTTAAGCAACATAACGATAATGTCTAATGATTGTGATTTGGGCATCTGACTTGGTGCATTAGGTGCCCACATTCCAAGCACTGTGTATGGAGTTATGTTCTTCAGAATGAGAACCACAATAAACTGTAATTGACAACTGTAGAGGTAACTCGATTTTATAAAGGAGGAGCTACTTCCTTTTACTGATGTAGTTAAAAGCTGAGAGTGGTGGTTAAATTATTTCCTTAAAATGAAGAAATAAAGGGCAATCCTTCAATTTTTAAATTAATCTTTTGCAAGCTGCTGTTTCTTACATCCCACCTTCTCAATCCTTATCTCACCACAAGGACATTTTTTGCACTGATGTTCACAATTCTCATAAGACTGCCCAAACCACAAATCTGTAGACTTTGATGGTAAAAGCAGAGTGAGATTGTAGAATAAAAGGAGATCAGAACTTGTAGATTTCTCCTTTTTATGTAATTCCATACTGGAGAACATGATTATTAACACACTGGGACAAAGAAAATAGAAACCTTTAACTTTGTGTTTGGGACCTAATGTAGGATTCCAGACTTAATTTTTTGTTCAATCATTTTTGCTACATTTTGCATCTAACAGCTGCTGTATCAAGTTTTCCTGGCCTCCAAAGTAAACATCCAAATCAAATAGCCTAGTTTAACTGAAATTTTCTTGTGCAAAATAGAACACTTTTCACAGGAGAGTAGAACAAACCAATAAGAAATGAATCACATTTTCTTTTGTGACATATTATCTGTTCCTGTAAATATGGGTGAAACATCTGATATCATATATCTTAACTTTCATAAGAGTTTGACAATTCAGTTTTCGTAAGTGAGCTAGGAAAACAGTATCTGGATCAAATAACCATATATTGGGTGCAAAATGTGCTAAGTATGGAGTGAAGGAACAAGTTAGAAAGAACCTGGATTTTCCTCCTACCATCTAAAAAAAATCCTTATGAGAACTATGTCTTTACAGAGGGCTCTGTCTGTTGCATATTTCTCTCAGTTATTCTCTACAAGTTCTTCAGAAAGTCTGACAGTAGCGCTGAAGGAACAGATGAGGACAGCCTGATACATGCAAGGTTCATGAAAAACAGAACTTTTCCCAGTGTAGCACCTGGGAATGATATAGCAGTTAAATAAATTTTATAAATGTAATGTAAAATTTCAATGTTGACATTATGAGCTTAGTAATGTAAGCACTGTACAAGGTGCAGTTTTAGTTTGTTGGAATAAATTTAAATAGTATATACATTAGTTACAGTGTGCTATAAACTCCAGGAATAACCTGCCCTCTCATAACTACCGTAGACATTTGTATAACTGAATAAGAATGTAACTTTTTTCCTACCTTTACTATAAATTACACTGAATACTATAGGACTTAAGGCTTTCTGGTCTTACAGTAGGCAATGTCTGAGTTGTGTTTAGCCTGTCAGTCTCACATGCATGGGTCTTTTTTTATGATGGATTTGCTATTGATGGTTATTTTTATATATTTTTCTATGTATTTAAGTTAGACAGTTGATGAAATACGTCTTGTACTGGGAGAAGCAAAGAATTACCTTGAAGAAATGCAGTTTTCAGTTGTGGACAGATCTTGCAAATAGTCTGTCTTCTAGATTTTTTGCTGTTTCATTTGAAAACTTCT
The DNA here is from genome assembly GCA_013400535.1 of Scopus umbretta. Classification (NCBI taxonomy): domain Eukaryota; kingdom Metazoa; phylum Chordata; class Aves; order Pelecaniformes; family Scopidae; genus Scopus; species Scopus umbretta. The sequence continues at coordinate 5,493 of VZTL01001782.1, forward strand.
GTCATGCCAGAGGATGACAGTATCAGCCCCAGTCTTTACTTCAAAATCATAGAAAGTCTTTGACTGTGCTGATCCCCAAACACAGAAATCAGTGAAGATGAAATAGAGATGAAGAATTTGACTAAAAATTCTGGTCCAGAAAGTGATCTCACATCAGATGTTGTCTCCCATATTGTTGAAGAAATGCTCTGCTGCATTCCAGCCCAGCTAGAGTTTTTCAAAGCATTGTGCATGGTAAACAACATTAAATACTGTTGAGATTTTGCTATACAAGAACTACTCTGCATAACGTTAATGGGACAAAAACAACAGTAAGTGCTACTGAATTGGTTTTAATGTTTTGTCCTAGTGCAAATCTAGATTACTTTGTGGCTAGAATATTAGCTAATTATATAGATATGTATATGTTAACTCTAGCTTAATACTTCGTATGCTTTTAAGAAACTAAAAGCTTGCTTCTGGGCAGTAGTTTCCTACAGACAAAATATCCAAGGCAGGTGTCTTCCATCTCATCTGGACTGCTGAGTAGTTAAAAGAAAATTGTATCCTGTTCAGGGCAGAAGTGATCCCAGTTATTCATGACTTTCTTCTAATAACCAGAAGATCTTTGAGTCAGACTTGCATCTTTAGGTTGTGAATCTTGCAAGTGTTCAATATATCTTGATTAATGAATGTTCTGAGCTCTGGAAATGCAGGTGAGTTGTTGCTTCCTGGATATAAATAGAATGGATCCATGATATTCGAGAAGATAATAATTCCCATCGCATTCTGCCCTCAGTTCTGTTGCAGACTGTAGGCAGTCAGGATTGATGAAGCAATATACCCCTCTCTGTAGCCCTCTGGGGTTGGATTTGGCTGCTCTAATGAAAGGAATGAAGAAAGTTCTCTTAGCCTGCAGAACAGTTTCAGTATGAACTTTGAGGAATTCATTATAATTCATATTGTTCTTATTAGCTTTTATTATTAGCTGTATGTTCTTATTAGCTGTACTTGAGCTTTCCCCTCTCCCTCTTTATACTGCTTACAGTGTCATAATAGTGCATGATACTGTGTATGCCATCAACAAAATGGGGTCTATGGAGGCAAAATATCTAAATGGAGGAGGCTACTGCACAACTATAATGATTGACTGGATTATCAGCTCTTCATGCAGTGAGTGAAATGTCTGAATCTGAGACCAAATTTTGATGGGACTGGACTATTAGCCTATTAATAGTCCTTCAGATGTAATTTGACAAACTAGTAGAAACTGAAGGAGCTATGACTTTGGCTCACATTTATTGTTCTTTTCTTGAGAGCTCAGGGTTTTGTTATTGTCTCAACAACAGACCATCCAAGAAAGTCTATGGCTTTAATGTCCTTGATTTTGAAGTCTGGGATCAGGCTCAGCCCAACGGCTTAAATGTAAATGATGTCTAGAAATCCTAATGAGATAGAGATGGCTTTGGTGTTTTTCTTCTCATTGCCTTGCCACTTTAAGATTCTCTTTAGAAAAAAAGAAAAAAGTCTGTAATATTTCCATACAAGTTTATGGCCATTGAGTTGTACATGTAAGTTATACTGAACACAGAATAACGAAAGATACACAATTTAAATTTAGATAACTTTCATGTTCGTTACTGCACTGCAACAGATAAAATGTCAGTAACATTAACAAACAAACAAAAAAGATAAAACAGCTATCACAAGGATTTTGTCCAATGACCATTGAAAAGCCATTCAGACAGGCTAACTGTAAACATACTGTTGTGGTTTAACCCCTGGTGGCAACTAAGCACCACACAGCCGCTCGCTCACCCTCCCCCTACCCCAGTGGGATGGGGAGAGAATCAGGGGGAAAAAAAGTAAAACCCTGGGCTGAGATTAATACTTGCAGTTGCATAAGATAGTTGAATAGTTGAATAGGGCAGTTGAATAGGACAACAGAGGAAGAGAATAATAATAATAATAATAATATACAAAACAAATGATGCACAATGCAGTTGCTCGCCACATTTCGACCAATGCTCAGCCTGTCCCCGAGCAGCAATCGCTGCCCCCCGGCCAACTCCCCCCAGTGTCTATACTGAGTGTGATGCCATATGGTATGGAATAGCCCTGTGGCCAGTTTGGGTCAGCTGTCCTGGCTGTGCCTCCTCCCAGCTTTTTGTGCACCTGGCAGAGCATGGGAAGCTGAAAAGTCCTTGACTAGTGCAGCACTGCTTAGCAACAACTAAAACATCAGTGTGTTAGCAACATTATTCTCATACTAAATCCAAAACACAGCACTATGTCAGGTACTAGGAAGAAAATTAACTCTATCCCAGCTGAAACCAGGACACGTACAAAAAAAATTGTATGTTTATTTAATTTTTTTCATTTAAAGAGATAATGTTGTCAATCCCATTTTGTACTTGTACACATAACCCAGTTATTAAAAAAAGAATATAGCTATGCAAATTATATTCTTCCTAGTTGGCAGGATAGAATGGATAATGCATTATCATCTTAATATTGAATTAATACCATCATTTACAATCTATTGGAAATAATTCTACCAAGTTATTATATGTTCAAGTAATAATAAATTGCCTGAGGTGTAACTGAAGATCAAATAAAGTGTTAAAAAATAATAACTAGCATTCTGTAAATAATCATTGTGTAGAAAGCAATTGTTTTGAAATGGAATGTAGTCAACTAGTCCAAACATTATAGAATTTGGCAAACACTACTATTCCAGAATGTACTGCAAGTTGGTGTCCAAGACCAGATCCTTCTTCTAGTATAGCATTATGCCATCTTTACTGAAGACATTGCTAAAGCAGGGTCAATTTCTAATGGGAAGAATCTTCTTATGGGCTCAGTGATAGACCACGCAAGACAGTCTATGGCTTTAATGTTCTTGATTTTTGAAGTATGGAATCAGGCTCAGCCGACTGGCTTAACCATTAGAAATCCTAATGAGGCAAATGAAGAGATGGCCTTCGTGTTTTTCTTCTCAACTCTTTGCCACTAGTAGTGTTTTTTTACAATTTATTAGAATGTTATTAGAATTAGCCATTATTATAAATTAAAGCTCAAATAATCTTACTATTTTGTAGTGGTGTTATAGACTGGGATCTGTTTAGAGATTTGTAAGGAGATACTGGAAATTTCTTGATCAGTTTGTTTTTTCAATGAACTTGATTGTATAATTCTGTTTATAATTTATATACCTTTTTAAAAGTTGCACTTTCAAACAACTTGTATGTTGACAGTACAGAAGACTCCTGGCAACTCTAATCCATCAATTAATACACTTGGAAGAAAGAGAAAAGGAGTGGATCAGCAGCCAAGAGAGTACAAGTAATTGTTCAAAAGAACAAACAAGCTTAAGGTGCTGGCTCAGCTTCAATCTTGATTGCACCAGATAGAACATGTTGAGCAGGTTCCAGCCTCAGTTTGGCTATGTAACTGTATAAGAGCTGAGCTATGTAACTATTTAAGTCAAGTCAGGAACATAAATAGTTGTAATTAAAGCTCCTATAAATCATTACAAAGAAGGATAAAGAGAAAACATAGATCCATTGCTTGATGAGGAAGGTGAACTAATGATTCATGATATAGGGAAGACTGAAGCAATTGTGACTATTAGCTAACACAGTTGGTCATCAAAGAACAACAAAATAATAGAAACACAGGTACAAATAGGAAGCTAATAAATTAAAGAATGCTTACTTAATCTAAACATTCTAAGTCAGTATGACTAGCTTAAATTCACCTTAAAGATCTGAAAGAATTTCCCGAAACAATTTGATCTATTAAAGATTTTTGAAAAATGCAGGGAGGATGTATAAGGTCTTACAATGTAGAACAATTATAAGGAAAAAAAGGTGTAAGAAAGTATAACATAGTAGGTTATTTTCAGTATGAGGAAAGATGCTGGAACACATTCTTAAATAATGAATTTATAAGAAATACATAAGAAAAGAACAAAATGGATATGTAGAGAATAAATTCTATCATGCTAATCTAATGTCTATAGTTGATAGAGTTGCTAGCCTTGTGAATGAGAAGGAAACATTCGATGTGATATGTCTTGACACAGCTTTTGAGACAAACTGTTCTTTTATTTTCAAGACAAACTAAGAAGTCATAGTCCAGATAGAATTAGAAATACATTTAAAACTTTGCTAAAGACTACTTACCAATATCTTAATGTCCAGCTAGGAAGGTATTTTAAACAAGGTCCCATTGGGACTTTTCCTGAGTACTGTTCGATAATTTCATTAACGACTTGGATAATGGGATACACAGTGCACTTCTATAGTCTTGGTACAACATCTCCTTGTGAAGGAAAGCAGCATGAGAATTCAGAATGGTTTTGGGAAAGTGTCTGATATCAATACAAATAAATTCTGTAAAGGCAAGTGTATATTCTACACTTAGAGAAGAAAGGATCCGAAGTATAAATGCAAAATGGTGCTTAAGTGGCTAAGCAGTAATACGTGGTAAAAAATGATGTGAAGTTATAGTGGGCCTCAAATTAAAGAGGTATCAGCAATGTGATGCTAATAAAAAAAGGTAGTTAAAATTCTGAAATTTATTAGCAAGAATGTCATAAATAAGGCATGAGATAACTATTCTACTCCTTTTGATACTGAAAAAGCCTTAAGGAGAGTCTGATAACCATTTTGGGGCAAAATACTTTAAGAAAGGTGTAAAACAAATTGAAAGGCCCAGGGAGAATGACAAGAATGCTTTATCATTTTAATTTTCAGCAAGAGTGATTTAGGTGTCATGCAAAAATTTTTAATTCCAAAGACAGTAATGCACTGGAATATTTTACTTACATAGAAGTTGTAAAATACCTTTCACTAAAGATTTTCAGAGACATATCTGTGAAAGGAGTCAGGGGTCTATTGAACATAGTCTGAAAAGATGAACAAGAAAACCTCTTGAGGGATCTGTATTTGTACAAGTCTACAATATTTTGACTTACTGTCACCTTCCCCCTACTTCTGAAATGTCCATGCTTCAGTGATGTTCTCTAGTGTTCAAAAACTTTATAATCACATCTGCTTTAGATTATCACCAATTATATGACCTTCTGTATAACATAGGCCATAAAACTGTATCATATACGTAAAAGCTATGTCATATAGATTCCTATATGATACCTATTTTGTTACTGAAAATTATTTGAACTAAAGATTTTAATTCCTCAGATATAGTAATACCATCAGTAGGTTTATTTCATGCATTTAACCAATACTTTACACTGCTTTTATTCTGTACACTAATGAACCTTCTTCAAGACTATCACCAGCCTTATACAGCCCTCTGAGCAACTTCAGCTGTATCTTATATCTAATGAAGAAGTACAAGACAATGCTACATCATAGATTGGTCTAAAGCTCAGAACAAGAGAACAAGTAGTCTGAAACTAGTGATAGGTGCAAAATAAGAACCGGACCAGTTCTTCTGAAATAAGAGCATTACCCTTAAAAGTGTTTCTCAGCTTTCTAGTATGAAATGAACTGGAAGTTTGCTCTGTTTACTCTCCATCTCTGCTATGTTCCTTAAGTGGCCTGGGCCAGGAGGAACTTCCTATAGGAGGAGAAGCAATCTAATAGACTGACTGAGGAAAAATCTGAGATACTGCAGGATGAGGCAGAAGACTCTACAGCCATGTTACAAAGAGGCTGTAGTTTACGTGAGGTTTGAGAGTCTGGTAAGAACTGGGCAGAGATCATCACCAATCAGAAAGTTGAGAACTTGACTGAAACAAATGTTGGATGCCATAACTCACCAGAAAGAGAAAGGAAAAGATGACAGTTGTTTATGATTTTTTTGGACTGATCCTTGTCTAGTCATTTTGAGTTTTCAGTCAAGAGATACCTTGACTGGGAATACATTACACATTTCATCCACTGACACCCCATATTGTCCAAACTGTTTTTAGGTTAGGCAATTTCCTGACCTGTTATAATTTCTGCATTCAGTAACCATCATTGGATCTCTCTTCCATGTTCTTATCAAGTCACTCTCTGAATCCTTATTTTAAAATATTGATAAAAAGAACTATTTAAAATTATTTTAGTTTATATTGTAATAAAATCTAGTTTTTATGAGCCCAACGGCCTTTTAGTTTTTTTCTTGGTTGCATAAATTTCACCATCACATATCAACCTGACATTTTCATGGTCCTGTGGACTAAGCAAAAGAAATATGGGCAGAGATACTTAAATATCAAGTAAGAAAAATAAACACTCATAATGGTGACAACTGGAAATTCATAGCTGCTACAGATGAAGATGGGGTCATCTAAACTATTTATCTTTTCACTGGTGAAAGATTGATTCTGATACTATATTTCCTATTATTATACAAGGGTTTATTCTAAAGAACATAATATTCCATTTTTCTACCACATCTTCTGACTTTTTCCTTATTGTAGAGGACTTTCTAAGAGGTTGTTAATTCCTGGTCCAAAACTGTATACTTTTAACCATCGCTATATTTCTTGCTTACTTCCTTAATCCCTGAGAACCCTAAATCTATGGAAAAAAAAAAATCTGGAGTACAGCAGAGATAGCACTTTTCTATTTACTTTCCCATAGGCTAACTCTGGAGAGAAAGAGTAAGAGAAAAAGAAATTTAAACGTCCCGACTTCTTTACATTGAGTTTTAGTTTCATTTACTTTGTTTTCTGCATAGAAGGAAATAAAGGATACATGAAACAGGATGGTTACAAGAATATGGTTATGTGGTGGGAAACTGAACACAATCTTCTGAATTTGCTTCATTTTTGTGACAAATTATTACTGAACAGTAACATCTGTTCCTTGGCTGTAAACATAAAAAAGGTAATATTATTCAATACTGGTAAAAAAAGAAAATTACATCAAGATGGATTAAAATCAGGTACATGCTTATTGAAGGTCATTTTGAAAGTTGCCTGCTTTGTTGAATTTTTTTTTTTTCCTCC
>VZTL01001783.1:0-24602 GCA_013400535.1 Scopus umbretta
GAGGAGGAGGAGAAGAAGGAGCAGAAGACAAAGAGGAAGGACAAGGAGGAGAAAAGAAGGAAGAGAAGGAGAAGGAGGAGAAGAAGGAGAAGGAGAAGGAGAAGGAGAAGGAGAAGGAGAAGGAGAAGGAGAAGGAGAAGGAGAAGAGAGAAGAAGGAAGAAAAGGAGGAGAAACCACTTTTATTGCTGTCCTTGAGTATAACATATAAAGTAACAAACTGGTTTCCGCAAGAGAAGAAGGGTGTCCTAATGCATTCAGGTATTACCTTGGCAGAGCCCACAAAAGACCTGTTACAACTACATTTTGCCATGGCCATAGCACTGACACCTTCTACACTCATCCATGTTTGTCAGCTTTCCATTAATAGCACAGTGCCTGAATTCAGCCATGGTATGTGCATGGGCAGCTTGACAGTGGAGGGCCGGAGGAGAGGACTCCTTGCTGCCTGTTAGCACCTGGAGAGGCCAACAATGAGAGTAGGGTAGAGGCAGGGTAGGGGTTTTGCGTCACCCGTCCAGAGCACAGCAGAAGCCAGCAGAGGCACAGGGATGAGCGGCTCAGGAGATGCCTGAGGTCTGGCTTGGGCCCCACTGTTGGCAGGGTGGGCACTGGCAGGCCAGCACATGTGGGAGCCCCGTCCATGTGTGTGTCCAGCCCCACCATGTGAGGGCTGTCACCGTACTCCTGCAGTGTGGTCCAGGGCTTCCAGCTACCAAGGGTTTACGTCTGTGCATTAAAACCTGCCCTGATAGTAAATGAGTTCCTGAGCAACTGGCTGGTACAAAGCAAATGGGTGGTATGTTTGAATGAGGAAAGACACACATAAAGCATTGTTGAACCAATAGCTCAAAGCCCATCTAACCAACTACCCAAATAACACAAATCGGACCCATAACCATCAACAAGGGATGGGCATGGAATAACTCAAGAGATGCAGAAGAGCGTGAAGAAACAGGGAGAGAGCCCAAGAGGTGGCCATCTGACTCAGGATCTAACCATGTCAAGTCTCTTGGAAGTATGATAAAAAGTTTTGAGGAGGAATTTGAAGCTGAAAATAAGCAGACCTGAGTGTTACAGGGTCCTCCTCCAGGTACACATGGCAATAAAGGAGAAATCACAATGGTGAGTAGCCTTCCCGGGACGTACAACAATTTCATTACGTTAAATCAACTAGTTTGAAAAGCAGGGTAAAGACAGAAGAATAAAATCTGCTGTTGCTTCCGAGTGCTCAAGCTCCTGCATTGTCCATGGTACAGACTCCTGCCCTTTTAAAGTTTTTTTCTGGCACATACTTGTTTCTTGCACATCTGACAAGTGGTTGCAGTGTTCTTACAAGAAGGTGAGGGGTTTGTTTGTGGTGAAGGCTCTGCACATTCACAACACATCTACACAATGTGAAATGATAAACAAAGAAGCATCTGCCTCACAACTTTAAAGTGTCTAGGAAACAGATTTTCAAGATTAATCAGTCTTCCTTTGGTTTGCAAGTGAAGATAGATATGTGGAGTGCACCAAGATGATACTTTGAAGGAGTAGCACTTAAAAATACATTATCCAACTGCTGGCCCATTCTGTGTATAATACACATGTACATACACACATGGAGTGTCAGCTCATAGTTAGATTTTTTTAATCTCTCCTGCTCATAAAAGCCCCAAGGCTCTATATTCCTATGCCATGAGAAAGAAAATAATAAAACCTAGAGACAGTTTTCAGAAGCAATTTGGATGTGTTTTTTGGAAGGTAGTAGAAAGGCTGGATCAAGCCACACCATGGGACATTGGGGCTAGACCGTGCAGGCTGTCCTCCATTACACCATATGGACTGCTGTCTGCACTGCCTGATGTCCAGGGCTAAAAAGGGCTTTGTCCTCACCACTTCTCTCCTTCTTTTAGCACTCCCTCTCCCTGCCCCAAGAAATCCATGCTGAGGTAAAAAATTCCCTTCCAGCTAATTGGCTTCAGTGATGCCCACATTGATACCTTCTGATTATTTGATTCCCAGAAACAGGCTCTCTTTCCCATGCTGTAACCCACCTACCAGCATTGCGTGGAGAAGGAGATGACTCTCTGTAAAACCAAGCTTCCCTTGTTGCAGAAGTTGGAAGGTGCGGGGAAATAAGTCAGGGCACTGCAGGGAGCTGAAGGATGCTCCTGCGGTCCAGGAAATGACACTCAGCCCCATGGGACTGGCCTACATGCAAGCAGATACTGAGCCTGGTATGAAGTACAAAATGTGCTCCCGAGGGCCTGACTGCAGGATTTGGGATGATCTCCAGGGGCACCACAGGCAGAAAAAGCAATTAGAGCTGTAAACCATTCATCCAGCTAAGTCCCCCAAAAGAAGCCAGCCCTTTGCATCCCAGCATGGGCACCCACAGCTGGCAAAGTGCTTGGCCCTCTTCCCCTTGCAGCCACGCTCTCTGCCAGTGAAGCAGCCACCAGCTGCCCAGTGCAGCGAGAGAGGCAGGTCCCGGTGGGATGCAGTGCATCAGCAGATGACTACGTGCTCCAGTGCATCATGCCAGTGCCCAACCTTTGTAACAGGGGCATACGGGTTTAACTCTGCCTGGAACAGGACAGACCCTGGCACCACAGAAAAGCTGCTCGGAGTTCTGCTCCCTGTCTAGACTGCTTTTATAAACTCCATGCATGGCATTTTGCTGTTTACTCTAGCCACAGTGACTGTGGGGAAGAATTCAGTTCTGGAAGGTCTCCAGTCCAGATTTGTATCTCAAAATGTGTATATATAAAATTAATTTGGAGCTGCAGTCTTCCCCAAATTATTCCTCTGGGCAGTTGACACGAGACAGTTGCTCACTGACAGCCCAAAGTAGAGCAATTATTCATAGGCTAATGGGCTTTGCCAAAGTAAGATTGTTTTTTCCTTCTCAAACATCATTAAAAGAGGAAACTGAGGTATCAGCACCAGGAAGAAGCGTTGCATGGCTGGGATGTCAAGCAGTAGCAAAGGAGTGCTGTTGCTGTGGGTGCTGTGTCAGCATAACTGGCTGCTTACAGGGGAAAAATGGGATGGAAAGGACAGACAGAAGACTGAGTAAAGAAAGGGATGCAGTGGTCTGCACTGAGGCTACACGAAGACAACAGACAAGCTCAGCGTTGACCTCTCACTCGGAGAGCTGTTGACATCAGGGATACAGTCATTAAAAGCGATATGTGAAGGAAGTCACAGGGAGGCCTGGAATTCATCAGTTCCCCAGTTTGGGGGAAAATAGTGGCGCTTTGGCTCTGCTCCCTGGGAATTCAGCTGCAATGCCGCCTCCTTTATCGCAGCAGCAACGGTCCCTTTTCTTTAATCCCCCTGTGCACTAACATGGACAGGACCCAACTACCTCCGATTAAACCCTGGCAGGTAACAAAAGGAAACCTGCAAGCAGAGCTGTCTTAGCTGCCATCCCCTACACCTTCAGGACCCAGTCACAGGACCCTGGTAAATTCTCTGCAACCCTTTGCTCACATGTCTGCCAAGGCAATCTTATCCTTCAGTGGGAGTGACTTATCCTGAATTACTGCAGTTGGTTTCCTAAATGGCTCACACCAAAGACATGCGAGTTACAGCAAGGGAAATCAGGGTTTGAACTTGCAGCACACTGTAGATAACTAATTTGAGGCAGCTGCCCGTGGGGTTTTTCCTCCCCGTTCTTTTTTTCCTGCCGTGACCCAGCGATGCTAGGAAAGTACCTCCAAGGAAAGAGGCAGAAGACATTTTATTCGACACTGAAGTAAGGATATAGAATGGGCACTAGCTAAAGAGCAGCTGATGTGTCCTCACTGTTAATTTATTACAAGTAACTTATTCTGGAGTCCTTATCTTCAGTTTAAGATATCTTTATTGCAGGAAAAGAGCATCCCCACAGAGTGATAGCCAGGAAAAGGCATTTTACTTTGCTTTCACATCCTCCCTTGTCTTCTTTGTGTAGACAAGTCCTGAAGTTCTCTGCTCAGTTTTGCCAATTAAAAATGCTCTGTTCCTGGTTCACAATGTTAGCTTTTCTAGTAGTGTCCTTGGAGAAGTGGGGGGTGGGGTGGGTGGGGAAGGAGAGAATAAGCTTTCAGCAAAAGGCCTATAGCTAACTGCCATATGGGCAGCCTGATCTCTTCCTTTAAGAATTATTAAGCACTGTAATCCCTTAACCCTACTGCCCCTCATCTCCTCATTTCCTAGTAAACATGTATCATGCTCAAAAGACAGTGCCTTAACACAGTCCTCATACATCACTGACTCCAGCCCACTTTCTCCGTGGTGGTGCTGGCAGTCTCACTGGTGAGGTGCATGTGTTGGGGAGCGATGCTTCAATTCTTTTTCAGAGTTTTAAGTTTGGCTTTTCATTGCATTATCTGCACCATGCCCCATATCAGAAAAGGAAACAGCAGCTCGGAGTGATACCCCTGGCAGGACGAGGCCCGTGTTCTGGAGCTCTCAGCCACAAGATTTTGGTATGAAGTCCATGCAGCTGGAAGGAGATGTCCCTGGCCCTTATTCCATCATCTTTCCTAGGGGACCTTCTTTTCCACTGGATTTCACATACACATTTCTTCTGAACAGACTGCAAGCCCTTTGGAGGCTTCTCCCTTGCTTGCAAAGCACCTAGACAGGAATGGTGCACAGACAGCAGACCATAAGAGTGAAAGCAAAGAAGGGATTGCTCCTAATCTGGAATAGTTTAAAAGGGAGGGGGACATTTTGTCTCTAACGTGAGTTCTTCAGCGTGCCAGATGCCAAAGCTTGGAGTGCTTCATCTCTGCTCACTGACCAAAAGAATCCCTCTGGTCCACATGCCACTGTGACAACGTGACCGGTTAATTAACACCAAGCTACTGTGACACTGGATATCTGAATTCACCATGTTTAGGTTGTGGTAAAAACAGCTACAATATGGATCTGCTTTTTCCAAAACGAAGATACATGTTCTTGCTCCTTCACCTGACTCAAAAGCCAAGTACATGACTTCATCAGCAGAGACGAGAAGTCAACTAAAGGCCTGATCCAGCGAGATGCTGAGTACTTGAAGCTCTCTCTGTGATTCAATGGGCAGCTTCAGCTAAGATGGCAACAGCTGGATAAGATCCAGGTTTGGATGACTAATAGACCAAATACCAAAATTCCCTGCTCAGGTTGGTAAGTCCTAGTCTGCAAGTGAGCAAAGCCTCATAGGGCCAGCGTGTGGCCTGGCACTGCCCCAAGTCTTGACTTTCTACCAAGACAGTCATCCTACGCTCTGCTGACATCCCACAGGCCTAGTTGCTTTCTGTGGATTGCTTTGTGAGCATATGGATCATCTCTTTCCCTTAAAGCTTCATCAGAAACAAGCAGTCAAAATACTGGGAATGAAATCACAAAGCAGAGAGCTGGGGGAGCTGTCTGCCAAGGCGCTCGCTCACTCCTGCTTCCCTAGGTCATCCCAGGACAGCAGAATTAGCTCTGCAGCGCAACAAGTTAAGTTGCTCACAGATTTGTCTGCAAATAGCTGCTTCAGAACTGATGTCTTAGGAGGAAAACATTTTAACAAGGAATGAAAAGCAGTGTACAGACAGTTTAAACAGACAGTTTGTACAGCAGTGTACAAACAACACTTGTACAAAGACCTGTTGCAGCTGCTTAGCAAAATCCCAAAGCTCTGGCGTGGGCGCAAGCCGCTTTCCCAGTTTGTGGATGGGTCTGTCACGCTCTCAAGACAGCCCATGGAGACCTTGCTCAACCAAGTCTGACCCAGTGATACCTTGCAGGGTCCAGCCCCACGCTTTGAAAGGTGCCCCAAAGGCACTGTTGAGCAGTTGTCGGTGAAGAAGTGAGCTTAGCCATTCTCGTTATGGTCATCTCTTAAACCAACATGAACAGTGGTCTAATAATGCCAAAGGCACCCTCAGCCTCTTTATATATGAAGTACTGAATCTGCATGCATGTCACTCAAGATGTTCAAGTGGGAAGTGATTTATACTAGTAGCACCCTGCCAGTGGTAAACAGAAAACGCAACCATTTACTCCATTTACTCCATTCATCAGCTTCTGTCTTGGTTTTCAGCTGGGACAGAGTTAATTTTCTTCCAAGTAGCTGGGGTAGTGCTGTGTTTTGGATTTAGTATGAGAATAACACTGATAACACACTGATGTTTTAGTTGTTGCTAAGTAGTGCTTGTATTAGTCAAGGACTTTTTCTTCCAGCTTCCCACGCTCTGCCAGGGGCACGAGAAGCTGGGAGGGGGCACAGCCAGGACAGCTGGCCCAACCTGGCCACAGGGCTATTCCATACCATATGGCGTCACGCTCAGTACAGAAACTGGGGGCAGTTGGCTGGGGGGCAGCGATGGCTGCTCGGGGACGGGCTGGGTGTCAGTTGGCGGGTGGTGAGCAGTTGTATCATTTGTATTTTTCCCTCCTTGTGTTTTGTTTCTCTTTCTTTCATAGGTTTTTTTTTCCTATTATTATTATTTTATTTCAATTATTAAACTGTTATTATCTCAACCCACAAGTTTTCTTACCTTTACCCTTCCAAGTCTCTCCCCATCCCTACCAGCGAGCGGCTGTGTGGTGCACAGTTGCCAACAGGGGCTAAACCACATCATACAGTTGTTTTTTCAGTATTTATTTATACCAAATAGGGCATAAAATATGAATGCTGCAAAGTTCAGAAAATCCTGCACTAGCCTCAGCTCAGCCCAGGGCTAACCATCAGCCTTATCTGCAATCACAAGAACGTGTCAGGAAATCACGCTATCATGCTAAGAGAGCAGGAAAGAGGTTAGTTTGGTTTTCACCAGACTTGCTTTACAGATGTACCAGAAAGAGGAAAGGAATACTTAAATATGTTTCCCTCCAATTCTCATGGGGTTTGCTGGTTTTTTACAGTTAAAAAGTAATACGGTAACATGCCCTGCACTAGAAAAACATGAGTCATCGAGAGCATCCCCATAACCTTGGCAACTGCTTTGATCCTTTTCAGATCAAAACAAAGTACTCTTTATTTTGCTCAGTTTGAAAGGTACCGACTATGACACTTTGATAGATCAGATTTTTCCCTGTTCACATTAGTTTCTCTTCCCCCAGCAAACATGGACTGGCACAGGGTGAAAGAGGTCACTTTATTTTCCTCCATTTTTGTTCCAGTTAGTAAGACAGTAACTGTTAAAGTCGCCATTTTGCTAACGTTTCTTGTTCCTCCAGGAAATTTTGTCAGAATAATAATGTTAAGATGAATATTTACATACTGGGTCCATGCTATCACTGGAAAAGGGTGGTACATGAAGAAATGTGTTTCAAATTTAACTAATCCTAAGTAGGTCCTGAACACGACATTGGAATTTCACTGCTTGTTCTTGGAAAACTACATTTAACAAAAACATTCCACCTCCTCTAAATATCCTTTGGATTCTCCAGTAATTCTGATTCTCAGACAGTAAGCAAAACACTAAATTTTTAGTATGTGACACATACAAAAAATGTGAGGATCAAGCATAGCTGCAGATACATGATGGGAAAATTGCTAAGCTGGTAAATACTAGGATTAATTTCCATTTAAAAAAAATAGAAATCGCGGGGGGGGGGGTTTAATGTTATATTAAAAGAACAATACTTACATGCTACTTAAACATGAGGAAATTCAAGACTTGGTTGCCTGTGCCATCTGATGTCTGCCCTGTGGTGCATTGTGATCAATGTTTAATTACAGCGGTCTGATTCTTCGGGCTTGAGGCATGTGTGCTTAGCCACGCGTGTATCCAATTACATAGCAGCCTGCAGGTCATTACCCCATAGTTTCTGCACACATTGTAGTAACTTCTGGCTTACAATATAGAACATGTTAGGTTTTCTTCCTTAGCAAAAGCAACTTAAAGCCATTTTTGCATCCAGTTGGTTATTCTCAGTCTGCCCACAGCAGTTCACTATTCAGTCATGCCAGTGCCATGCGTGGTCAAGCTATGAACCTGATGAGGAGTGAGACATTAAAGGTAGCCTCATGACTTTCTAGGATGTTTACAATTCCTAACTTTGCAAGTTTAATCTTAACACCACTTCAGCAATGTGACTTACACCGCAGCCCCACAAACACCAGTATTAGCATTAGCCAAGAGGCATCAGACTGTGAAGAGCTTCTAAGTCAGCTGTGCTGCAGAAGAAAACATGTGGGAAACTACACCTTGCTTGAACCTGACTAAATGCTGTTGTGACTGACCTGTTTAAAAATCCTAATTTCACATGAATCACCTCCAAATGGATTTTTTTTTTTCCAACTTACATGAAGTTTGAATGGTCATTCATCCATGCTCAGAGTAGCAATTCTTTGGACTAAATTTCTTTTCCACAAAACACAAGGAGTCTTGAGTAGACATATCTGAGGTGGACTATTCCAGCTGTTTGAGGTGGGTCTCAAAATAAATTCCAGTTATGAACTATTTGTGGCAGATACTGTTCTGGTATGCGTTAATGACGGGGGGGCAGGGGGAAGTCCAGCGTATTTCATGTGCTACTGCAAGAAAAAGTAATTATCAAGCTGTCATGAAAATGAGAAAGCAAAAGGTTACAGTTCTGAACCCAAGAAAAATGTTATTTAGTTATATTTTTAGAGCAGACAGAACCATTCAGGTATGTCAGCATCCTGACACATTTCTTCATGATAGCATAGAATGATGGCTGTTTCAAAGGGCACCAAAGAATATACCGTACTGTCTTACATTTGTAGGGTTTTTGTCAAACCAATCTGAAAATAATAAGAAGAGGAATATAGGAAAATGGCAAATAGACAAGGAATAAGTGAACATTAATGGAACTTTCAAACAAGGATGTCTAACTTGTTGAAATGTGCCACAGTTTGAGCCATTTTAAATACATTTAAGTTCTTTTGGGTAATAAAAAAAATGGTGAATAAAGGGTATGTGTTTTGAACCTTAGAACTATCAAGCTAAGTTTTTCTGCCTATTGGAAAGTTTTAGCTACTTTTTTTAAGTATCCATCTATTTTTTCAAAGGAACTTTGCAAGATAGCATGCAGTTCTATTAGTTATGTGCACCTTCAGTTGAGTAGCAGCATCATTTGCTGCCCTCTGGTGTAGCAAAAAAAAAGAAAAAATCATTTATAATGAAAAGTAACCAGAAAACAAAAATTGAGTAAACTGCCAAGAGTTCTTAATTTATAAAATTATTATTAATGCTCACACTATGCTACCTGGTGTAGAAGACAGCCACATTACCATGAGAATGGTAATAAACATGATTAAAAATTACGGTGGTAATGTACTTCTACTGTAATATTTTTTGGATTAAGTATATCCCACTTATAAGTAAAATAAGCCATCTTAGAAAAAGCATGCAAAGCTTCATGCTGTTAAAGAGTCAAGCCTGGTTCTTCTTCTCTTTAATCACCTACAATTCAGGCACCAGAAGCAAACCTTTCTCCTTTCACCTGCCATCCTCATACTTCTCACTGTTTTCGTAAGTCTTAGATAACATCGTTTCAGTATTCTATTTTTAGCTGAACAGTCATTAAATACCACATTAATAGCTACCAAATTTTAATTAAAATTGCATATATGTTCTACTCTACAGAGAATTTACAAAGATATGTTAAACAGCAGAACAAAAGCAGGTGAAATTCCTTCTTACCAAAAACAATGCACACCATGCTGGAAATAGTTTGTATTTCTCACACTTCACACTACGTGAAATTAAGCTAAAGAAATGCAGGAAAATGAGCCAGAGATCACAGGGGGAAGCCCAGTTAAAGCCATACTGCTTGGAGGTAAAGAGAACACAATGCAAATAACAAGCCAATTTATAAATAAGCAGTAACCTTCGTCTTTTGATCAGGATAGATGTAAAAACCAGGTGCATCCCAGTGGGACGTGTAACTAATGCTATTCTCAGGACGCTTTATCCTTTTCAATACCAAAACGTAGAAGAGCTCTCTGCCTTCATTGGTTTTAAAAATGCTTTGGGATTTAGGAAAAATACCATAGTCCAGAAACACACTTTTTAGCATCTCCCAGTTCTCTTCAAGTTTGTCTTGAATTGTTAGGCCTTCTAGCTTCCCTTCGGTTTTCTGTATTTCTTCAGAAAGTGTCTGTAACATTTCACAACCGCTATTTAGTACAGACACTTTTCCAACCACACCAAAACAGAGGGTTTGAGCAAGTACAGCCAGCAGAACCACCAAGTTAACTCACCACATAACTCTGACTTGTCGTCCCTGAAGGCTGTGTGGCCTTTATAATGAAGAGTTGGCCTGCAAGGAGGCATTAATCTTTACTTACGTGTCATAAACTTGTTCCTCGCAGTTTAAAATGCACTAGGAGTGTGAAGAATATCCATGGATAGAGCTAATCGCTAGCCATTACAGTGAAAGAAATCTTCCTTGAATTTTTTAAGTCCTAATTTATGCAGGAGTAGATTAAGTTGCATAGCTTGTATTTCCTTCATTGTAAGGGAATCAAGACCCGTCTTCATGAAACATGGCCGTTTCCATTTCTAATCCATCACAAAAGCATCTGTATTCTCACTCCACCTCTTCCAGTTCCTCAGCCCCAGCACTGAGGCTCGAGGTCCCTCGCCATCAGCAAATTAACCACAGCATCGCCATCTGTCCCACACATCAGCTGCCTGCTGGCTGCCAGCAGACAAGGCACCTCATAGAACTACTCATGGTGCAACACAACGAAGTAACCGATGCTTCCATTCTTTTTTTCTGTCTGGACAGAATGGCGACAGTGTATGTAAGGCAAGGGAAGCAGGAACAGCAGCTTTCCCAGTAGGATTCCCCCATGCTACCTTTCTTTGCTAAGCACGTTGCCTGTTTGCGCAGGGAAAAGGCAAGATTCTAAGATTTGGTCATAGAACAAACTTTTACCAAGAATAATGGTAACAGGAAACTTGCTTGATTTAGAAAAATTTTTGCAAGACTGTATTGCATGCCTACTAGTAAGCGCCTGAACTGTTAAGGAAAAACTTTCAGCCACGTTCCTCAGTATGTGAGCAACACATGCTCTTCAAATTACCTGCACCAGCTTGCATGGAAAGTGCAAACTAGGAGTTTTCTACAAATCCCTGTATTTATTGGAAATGGCAGTAGCTTCCCACACATCTTGCAGGTAAAATTTATTTAGGACTACTTCACCCTTGCCCTCATCTGAATATGTGCAACAAAATTGGAAACACAGTCTTTGAATTCGTCAGAAGATGGATGTCCTGACCTGAACGTGGCCTCGGGAGCTTGCACACTATTTCTTACTTTATTACTGTATTATGAATAGCTTTGAGCTTTATAAAACTTAATAAAGAGCGTGATAAGTTTATCACTCATAAGTTTTGAGATCACCTATTTAACAAAAAAAATCATTGGTAAGCTTGCATACAGTCTCAATAGGATCTGAAAACACTGAACTTTCCTCTCCAACATAAAAAAACCCACCCCAAAAAAACACACCAAATGCCCCCTCTACCCAGTTACAATGCTCCATTTTCAGAAATGAGAGCACATGATTTCTCCAAGCAAACCATCTCTAAGTTTTACTCAGAGGCTTTCTCATTCATTAGAACCCAAACTTTATCTATGACAAGCTAATAGAAAGACTTATTTTAGGTGACAAATCAAAATCAACTTCAGTTCAGTTTGCAGCCTGATCTAAGATTGTGTCACCTCCAGGCATTTTACTTCAAAGTAGCAGTGAGTAACCCTTACGTTCCTCCTCTTGGGAAGGAAAGAATTTGGAGAAGTCATCCGGCAAAGTGGTTTAGCTTTTCCCTAGCATCCACACCACCTATTCCATATTAACAGTGTCTAACCCCCACTAATAACTGTAGTACCATTTTTAAAAAACAAACACACACACACAAAACCAAACCACAACTAAATGGCTAGAAAACATTAATTAAAAAAATAGTTANACTCCGGCCAACCCGCCCCTACGGAACACCGCCCCGGGGCCGGGGCCGGGGCCGGGGCCGGGGCTCGGGCCCGGGCGGAGCGGGCTAGGACTCGTCGGGCTTGTCGGCGGGCGGCCCGCAGGGCTGCAGCATCTTCTCCATGAGGTTGAAGCGGACGCGCGCCTTGCTCTCGTTCTCGGCGATGGCGAAGTAGTTGAGCAGGTCGAAGTGGCCCATGTAGGAGCAGTAGGAGTCCCGGTGCTGGTTCACCAGCCACTCCCACTTGGTGGTGTCGGCGTGGCCCGTCCCGATGTACTTGGACTGCAGGTGCTCCAGCTGGCTGTGGATGGTGTAGCGGTCCGTCATGGCGGCGGCGCGGGCGGCCCGAGCGCGGCGGGGAAGCGCGGCGCGAAATGGCGAACGGAAGTGACGTGCCCTCACTCCGGGGACCTTTTCCGCCCCTCCGGCCGGGGCGCAGCAGCTCTTTGCCCCACCGGGCCCTTGGGCCGGTACCGGTTATTTGCGGCTGGGCGGCTGGCTGTGGACGGAAATGAGGCGACACCCTCCAGCCGGCCGCTGCTTCCCTGCCGCGATGCACGACGGCAGCACGACGGCAGCACGACGGCTGGCCGGGCCGAGCGCGCATGCGCGCCCGCGAAGGGCAGGACGGGAGCTGTAGTCTTCTCCCCGCGGGGCGAGGAAGGCCGAGGGGCGGGCCCCAGCGGGATTACATGTTAATATGGTCTGTAACAAAATCATTTCCTGCTGGTTTAATGACTTTAATTGACTCATCCAACAGTACGCCAAATGGCAGTTGCAGCGCCAGGCCGTCGTCTGTAACACGTCGTTGCTGTAAGGCATGTCCTTGCGGATTAGCGACTAGTTCAGGGTCTCCAGACCGGTAGAAGGCTGAGCCTCAAGTTAAGCCTGGCACTAAGCTGGGCCTCCGGCCTCCAGGTAAAAAGCCTCAAGGTAAAGCCTCAAGCCTCCAGTTACGTTGCAAAGCGAAGATGCGGCTTTGATAATTGCAGCTACTGCTTAATTCACCTGAGAACGATCAAATCTGGCTACAAAACACCTAGATAATGGGTCATGGGGAGCAACATCAGAAAGCCTCTGTTTGCCAGGAGGCTTCAGAGAATGGGAGGGAAAAACCCTGAGGGTTTTTTGAAGGAAAAACGCTTCAGGGCACAGCTTTATCCCAGCTCCTGATGCTGCCTCTGTAGAAACTGCATCTCAGCCTTCCTTCCTAGAGAAGCGATGCAGGAAGTCTGGCTCTGAAGGAAGAAAAAAGTACCGAAAAATAGCAAAGAGGTGCCATGAGCAACCCGACACTCCTTTTCGTTAGCCTGTTGCCTGGCTAGAGCACAACACAGCACTTGCTGTGGTAGCTCTCATACAAGAAGTCCATATAGAGAAAGGCTACAGAAGTGCACAGCATTTGCAGGTCCTCCCAAAATAAGTAGTTTGGCAAGGTTACTTCTGTTACATGCAGCTGAGGAAAAGTACTGTATCTCCCATCCCTGTTCCTTTGTAAGGTGCAGAACTCTTAGTTACTTTTCCCCAGGCAGGCTTTGCAGCTGAGCAGGGTCAAGGGATTTAAGCCAAAAGTATTACTGTTGAAAAAGAATTTTTGACAGTGCAGGTAGAATTTTACGTGACTGTTAAACTCACAAGCAGATGCAAAACCCACAGAAATTACAAAATTGCATTGCCTATCTTCTTTGGTCAAAGCGGAGCTCGAAATAGATTTTATCATCCACCAAATAAGTAGTCTTTCTTCTCCAGCTCTCTTCAAGTGTTTACATAATGTTGAGTTTAAAATGCATTAAATGATTCATGCTTTCATGTGATAGTAGTGTTTTTAATTACTTGTTTTAAAATAGGACAGACACATTGCCAGAAATCTTCCAATAGGACACAGAGCTATTTCTTCCTGTCCTTGTAAACACCCCATAGTCAAAAGAAAGCCACAGAAATGTTCTGTGAAAACCTGGATGATTCTAAGCCCCTTGTTTAAAAGCAAGCTTTTTATAAAACTGTTGTGGTTTAACCCCGATCGGTTACTAAGCAGCACACAGCCGCTCGCTCACCCTCCCCCTGCCCCGGCAGGATGGGGGAGAGAACCGATAAAGAACTAAAACCCGTGGGTTGAGATAAAGGCAGTTTAATATGACAGCAGAGAAAAAGGAAATAATAATAATAATTATTATTATAATAATTATAATTATAATAATAGAAAATACAGAACAAGTGATGCCCAATGCAATTGCTCACCACCTGCCGACCAATGCCCGGCCCGTTCCCGAGCAGCGATCGCTGCCCCCCCAGCCAGCTCCCCCAGTTACCATACTGAGTGTGATGCCATATGGTATGGAATAGCCCTGTGGCCAGGTTGGGTCAGCTGTCCTGGCTGTGCCCCCTCCCAGCTTCTTGTGCCCCTGGCAGAGCATGGGGAGCTAAAAAGTCCTTGACTGGTGTCAGCACTACTGAGCAACAACTAAAACATCAGCGCGTTATCAGCATTGTTCTCATACTAAGTTCAAAACATAGCACTATAGCAGCTACTAGGAAGAAAATGAACTCTGAATTAAGCTGAAACCAGGACAAAAACCAAGGACAGAGAAAGCAAAGTCAAAACAATATCCTGAAGTGTCCTTACCCTTTAGTGCAAAGAACTAAATGAGGACTATAGTATTATTATTATTATTATTATTATTATTATTATTATTATTATTATTGTCTGTTGAGTCATTGCTATCAAGGCTTACTTAGCAGGAAGCAGGTTACACAGCTGGATACTGCAGTTGCATTCTGTGGTTGCTTCCAGAGAGACCAAGAGAGAAAAAAAACCAAACAAATGTGACTCCTCAGGAGTTTCTATATATGCAGGTATATAGAAAGACAAAGAAAGACATATTCTGAACATGGGAAAGCTTTCATTTCTTTTTTAAATGGTATCTTGATAAAGAGCGGGATGGTATGAAGGACGCTAACTTTTGATAGATGTTCAGTGCCAACACAGCGACAGGTAGGGCTGATCTCAGAGCTGTTTTGAAGTTATCATCTTGGAAACTCTAAGCCAGGAGGTACATTGATTAAAATAATCAATCAGTCTTTGGAACAGAAAAGATGCCCAGAAGCTTATCCATCTCTTTTAGCTGCTGCAAGAGTTCCTAGGTGTAATAGCTGCATTAAACCAAACCAAAAGCTGTTAGAGTTCTAGTTCAAAAAAGCACCCTGAAAGGGAAGTGTAAACCTGACATTTTCAGCAAGCTTGATAGTGGGCCAGACTAAAACAGTGCATTCAGGCATCCAGAGCGCTGGGAAAATATGTACCTAAACTTCACTCTGTATTGGCTTTGTTCAAAAACTCCTCTGAGAGTACCAGACAAGCTTACCGGTACTAGGAAGAAAAAAAATTAGGTAGTAAAATTACCAGCCAACAGGCAAGTAACAAATATTTCCAAGTAATTACTTAACTTCAGTTTTCACTTGAAAAATACAAAAGCTGCTAGCTTTGAAGAATGATATTCAGTTATGTTCGCTTTATCTTCATTTCTTCTTCTACATAAAAATAAAATCTGTCGGTGGGCCTGCTTTCCTTGTTAGGTCCATGCAAAATGGATGCCTGCCCTTGGGCACCTTCATTTCAAGTTCAAGATACCAAGTGACCGGGGAAGGGAGAGAATGTATGTAAGCATGCAAGTGTGCGCGGATGTAGATATACAGAGAGAGAAGTATCGCTTAGTGGCAATATGCTTGTGCGATTAGGATTCCGGAATAATTTAGCATTTTAGGATTTTTCAATATTTTTGTACTGGATAACATTAGATGTAATTATCAGAATATTTTATATTTGTCTTGGTCTCTGAAGTCATGTTGATAAATAATTAGTGTCTGAAACCACCGATGCTTACTTATGGAAACCACAGAAATGTGTTAAGTGCTGAAATAATCTGTTTGGAGAGTAAAGCCGTACGTCCCACTTCAAGCCAAGTTTCAAATGGTCGAGGCACCGGGAGCACGCCATGAACGCAGTGGCCACTGGATGTCAGGGTTGGACCTACACAAATTCTTCTTCCATAAAAACGGGAGTAGTTGGTTGCGCCTCCAAAATGTAAAGAAAGAGGGTAGAGGGGGCCGCTGGACCAAGAAAGTCGGAGCGACAGTGGCTGTACACTGCAAGATACAACCGAGTTTTTAAATTTTGTTACTGGTTCTTCCTGTAAAAGAGTGAAGACATAAATACCCCACAAACAAGGGGATGCAACACATTTAATAGCTAAATCAAACACACACTGAGAAAGATGATGAAATGGAGAGGTATGCCATATTTTTTCCAGAAATTCCTCTATTTTTCACTACATTGATTTATCCTACAAATACAATTTCAGAGGAAAAAAAAAAGTTTGAGATTGCATTAGCCAGGAAAGAATGGTGCTAGAAATGAAATAACGATAAGAAATTAATGTCCTTATGTGGAAAATGGCCCTTTTTTGTTAAAAGTATGCATTTCTTTGAATATATCTTGCTTCTGTTGTAACGGGGCTCTTAAATCATTATTCGCAGAAGTCACATTAGCACTTAGCTATTTTAGGCCGCAAAAGTTACCTTTCTTTAATTGCATGGTCTTTTTTTCCCCCCCTCAGATTTCCCTCGTCACCACAGGCACTGCAAAAGCCTTTTTGTAATGTACGTGGTTTTCAAATGCTGTTATAGCCTACCAACAGTAACAGCCTCTGGAAGCCCTTATTTTTGGCGCTGTAACAGGTGGAAGATCTTTTTACTGCTTTTCTCAGAGATCCTGTGAACAACTTTTTTCATAAACAAGTCTCTTTCTCCACCTTGGTTCGCATAAGCTCCTCTAATTTATTTTCCTTGCAGTCAGAATTTTGATTCTGCTCCGGTGTGAGAACATGTCTTCATACCGCAACTGCCTGCAGCCTCTGGGGCTGCTTCTGAGATGGAGGAAATACAGTCCCTGCAAGCATGGTGAAGTTTGGAACTTTCTTCCATTACCAGAAACTATGTTTTGCTATTGCTTGATATTATAGTGTGTAAATACTCAAAGATCTAAAAACTTCTTTTAGTATTTTGCAGCTGATTCTTTGCCAAAGCTGGCAGGTAAGAAGAATATGGAATAAAAAATAGGAAAAGAAACAATACTGTGTATCGTGCCATTGAAATCATACACTTCAAGTTGCTGTGTATCAGTGTTCCTATCTGGAAAAGGGAATCCTAGCATTTAAATCAGACTGCAACTGGAGAAATACACTGCTGAAAAATTATTTTGGCCTGCGGTTCAAGACAGGCGTCATTTAGTACTGGGCAATGGCACGCTTAGGCTTTGATATGTTATGGTGTACCGAAGCTTGTGACAGGAGGCTGTTGTACTAAGTGATTTGCAGCTCATGGGAAACACAATGTTCGATTGAAAATCAACTCTTTTAATGTCAGTTTCAATGTTTTTAGGGTATTTTTGTTCTGGTTTTGTTGCATCATATGCCGCCAGAGTTATGCACTAAGCTTTATTAAACCCCCCCAGAGCATTCCTAAACTAATGTATTCTCTAGCACACTATCGTGCAGGATGGCAGAGTGAAAGTGTAAAGGTCCTGATCGGGTTAACGGGCCCTGTGTTAGACTCTTCTCTGTCAAACTGAGTAGGTCTGTGCCCTGCACTAATGGTTCCTTGCCGAGGAGCAGCTTATGGAGAGCCAAGATTTGGTCTAGTATCTTCACATCCATTGCTTGCTTGTGAACGTTACGACGACGCACTACTCCTTCTGTATAAGTTTGAATAACAGCTGTGTGCCTTAGGTGTGCACCACAATTTAATTAGCTTAATTTAGATGCCAGTGAGAATTTCCTAGCATGGTGTAGGAGCACCCTAAAAGTAGAGCCACGGTAGGGGTCACTGGCACAGTGCTTACAGATGGGACATAATGTGGTGATCTGAGAAATGTGGTGCAGAGGGAGGAGACGGAGCACCTCTACCAAGAGCACAGCAGAGGTCTGGGAGAAGCAGCTCTCACTTGCTGTTTAGAAGGAAGTTCTCTGTTCCAAAGCCATCACTTTGAAAATAAAAGCCCCTCCACTAATGTGATTAGTTACTGCTTCAGGCTAAAAATAGAGCTAACAATAGTCTGCCAGGTGAATTGAAAGTGCTTGTCCATATACATTTTTGTAATGGGAACGGTTTGTTCTTGTCATGCGTTTCGAAATAAAATGAAGTAATAATAGTAAACCCAACAAAACTAGGGAAGACTACAGGACTCTCCGAGACACAGCTGTATTCTGCCCGCACTTTTTTTTGGGTGTCTTCCCTTCATTCACCCCAGATAAACTGTTGCAGCTAATACAGCTATTAATTATGTTCAATAAGGCATACGAAAGTAGCAATGATGAAAGATACATCTTTAAATAGGCCCTAGAGAAGATATCAGAAGTGTACACGAGCTTAAATTAGAAGAAATTGATTTGACCGTTGAGTAGCTTTGTATATCGCTGTCTTCTATGTTCAGCGAAGAGTAAGGACAGAGGAAGTGACCTTCCTTTTTTTAAGTCTGACTCTTCAAGCTGCTTAATGCAGCTGTTTCTTTTTTTATCTGCCACATAAGTATCACGTTTTAAAAATACTGACTTCTTCAGAAGGCTACTTAAAAATGTTCTGTACAAGGAAGCCTGTCTGCGACCAGCCTTTTCCCCCTCCAGCTTCCCCCCTATACACCCATGCATAAGCAATCATCATTTCACCTCCCACTCTGCAGTAAGCACGGAGGACATTGGTGTCATCATCCTTATCTCAACAAAAAATCTATCGTCTGTATGCTGCACAAGGGCAAAACTCATCTGTTAATGCACAGCGAGTCCGTTCATGAAAGTAAAAAATAATAGCAGGAGAAGTATAGAGCCACTGACATTGGGGAGTCATCAACTCGTCTATCTGGTGTGTGTTATACTAATTCGTGTTATGGAATTTCAGGCTGTGGATTGCTCGTGGGACAGACAGCAAAGGAGAGAAGGGGCAGGAATGGATATTTAGGAAATCAGCATTACAGAAGTAAGAATATAACCGTTCCTTCCATGCATATCTAGGAAAAGGCAAACCAGTAACTGCCAGTTAACCGCTTGTTTCTCAACTTGGGTTGAGAACTTCTTCATCTGAAATAAGAAACGTACATAAGCCTCTTGCATTTGCTGTAAAAGTAAAGCTTTCACTAATAAGGCTATGCAATGTATCTCACTTTCAGCTTTATCAAAGTATTGTTTATTACATTTAAAGCAGATAGAACGTAATTTTTCACAACACCAAGCACCGTAGAGAAATGTATATGTTCAAAGCACAGCTTTTGATAACTCAAGATAAATGTCTTCTTGCTTGCTGGTTTCATTCTTGGGAATGTCATGTTTGTCACAAGCTGAACATTTTTTAATTCACCAGACCCTCAAAATAAAAAAGTAAACCCAGAGCGTTGAGACTTGGCAAGGCATAAGCCACTGGAAGCAAGGTATTTATGGTCAGGATTGGGCAATGTTAGTAAGGTATGGTGATAGTCATCCCATCTATGCATTTTGGCATGCGATTTGAGAGCTTGAAAGAAAATTGTTGATTTTGGAGTACATATGCAAGGAGTACAGCAGAAAGATGTTATCTGCTTTAGACTGTAATATTTCTCCCCACCTCCTCAGCACCATGCAGACTGAGAAACCTTGAACTGGACAAAATCCAAAAAACTGTTGGACAAAGTGTTGTCAAACCCAGGCACTCGGAATCACCTGAACCTGGAAATTTTCAAGCAAGCTGTTAAAATGGTGGGTTTTTTTTGCTGTTGTTTTTAAGTAACATATATTGTCTGCTTGTTTTGGGTTTGTTTTTTTTTTTGCATTTTGAGATTCTGTATTTCACTTAGTTTGTATTTGATTTTCTCCATAAATGTCTAAAAGTATTTATTTGCATGATGTTTGAAGGTACTTAGTTTTAGAAAATTAAAGCTGAAATGTTCACATGCTCAAGTGGTTGCAGGGACAGAGGCTTTAAGAAAAGCACCAGTCATTGTGAAAACTGTTGGCGCTGAGGTTGTGATCTAGCACAGGATGTGCGTAGATCGTACAGAAGACGGCTGATGCATCTTTCAGAATAGCTGTTGTGAAGAATAGACAATTCGGTATTCGTGTACAGCTGTGTATTGAAACCCATTTTTGACGTTTTGGAAAAGCCTTCAGTATGAAGTTAAAACATTAGCAAACCATAACTCTCTGTTCCTTTCTCCCTATCTTTTTCAGCCTTGTGTAACTTAATGACGAGCTCCTCTTGGCTAAAGCATTCTCCAGTGTTTGTACTGCAGTTCACCCAGTGGGGCCTCATTCATGGCCTCGCGGTGGGATTATTATAATACCAACTAACATGGCTATGGGTGAGGTTCACCGCTGGGCATGGGTATAAAGATACCTGGTTTTGAACGGGACTGATGGGATGTATTTCTTACAGGCAGAGAGAGGGAATTGCAATCTACCCAGTGGGCTCTTCACTTTCAGCTCCAAATGCAGCCTAGAGGTTCTGTCAGGAGGCGTTAAGGGTTGGGTATTTCAGGTGCTTAAGACCATCGGCAACAGTCATTCATACTTAGCACCTCAAAAGGATCAAGCCTGAAGGGTAATGAAAGTTTATTGTTGGTTCTAGATGTGCCAGCAAAAAATGTCGGCATTCCAGGAACAGACTGGGGCAGAGATTCCCATGCCAAAATGTGCATGAGTCTGACTGCCTGTAACTGGCACAACACCTCCACGCTGGTCATGCTCTAAAATGTAGGAAATTATTTGCAACCCTTGGAAGAAAAGTCCAAGACAATTAAAGAAATTAATTCCCAAATACAATTGCAATTACAGCAAGTTGCCAGATGATATTTATAACCAAGGGATGAACACACAACAGTAGCAACAGAAAACGCTATCGGAAAGAAAGTCTAATCTCTTTTAGTTAAAGGAGCATGAACACCAATCAGTGTAATCCCATGACAGTTTTTCTCTCCCCTTTTAATTAGTTCCTTGTGTGAAGATAAGCTGAAGATTATTCTCCTTTAAAATGTATTTACTCTGTCTCACATAGGTAACTGCATACAGTATAAAGGCTCCGGTCTTTTCCATACCATGGCTGCCTGCTGAATTTATCACTGTGAAAAGGGCTGCTCTGGCTGACTCAGCTGCAGAACTGATTTGTCTTGTCAGTGGAGGAGAGCCTTGTGTAGATGCTGAGTCACAAACTTGCTTGCATAATTGGAAGGGTAGAACAAGCTTGTCGAGTGACTCAATTTGCGATTTGATACTCATCTCATTCCCAAATGCATATGCACCTGTATTTTGGGATAGCAGGGATAGCTAATTACAGTTTGAATCATTTCAGTGGTACCCATGGAATGTCTCCTTCAGAAACGCTCTTCTATTCAGTTCTCTCTCCCATAAGCCCTGGGACCTGGCCAAGAGTTTCTTCCTTCACACGGGGCAGGAAGGGGAAATCTGTGTTTTGCTTCACTCCTAAAAACAGTCACCATTACTATCCTAACAGAGCCTCACAAAAAACCCAGCGTCGGTGCTTTTCACCTTTTTAAAGGGACTATTATTACCCTATTTACAGGACTTAGCATTAAACTATTTTCAATAGTAAGTTAGGGTTAGGAAAGAAGGTGGATCTTTTGTGCATGTGTAGCATTCCAAAACAGTGGCATAGAAATTGTAAGCCAAAATCTTCCTGCAGATGTAGGTACATGGTTTTGACTGCTGTTTGTGGGAGAAAATATTGGCCTTTTAGCACAGAAGATCTGATGCTCAAGAGGAATCAGAAAAAACTTTGCATTGAGAGTAGTTTGTCTGATGCCCTGTCAGCCAAAGAAACAGAAGCATGTAACTGCTTTAAGAAAAAGCTAGCCATAAATCTAGAGGAAAAATAGTGTTGAGGGCAGTCATCTACTTTATGGATGTCATTGTTTCCTTTATAAAATGTATTAGGAAGTGCAATAGTCTTTCTTCCGAGAACGATATAGTATGCTACAAGCACTAGCTCTTGACGGCCGTACTAAGAAAGGAAAATATGAGCCTAGCCGAACAGCCGCGGACGTTGACGCAAGTAGCAATGACATCCCTCGCCAGAAGCCCCACGCTGAACTGGGTGGGGAGAGCAGGCTGCGCTGTGCCCATCGCCCAGCTGTGCCTCCAGCTCTCCCTGAAGATTTTTCACTGACTCAGCTCAGCACATCATCTCTGCATGAGACTTGTTTATCATCATAATGGTTTGCTTTGGGTATATTAGACCTTTGGAAAATTTTATTGTCAGTTAAGTTTCTGTTTCCTCCTACGTTCTTGAGCCGAGTCTGAGCTGAGCCCAGGCTGACACTGACACATTTCTCGACCTTCTTACGCTGTATGCTGTGGAGCTCCTCCGAGAGCTGCATTTTGATGTGTCTGCAGAGACAGTCATATGTTTAACTCCAACGAGTTCTACCGTTTTTATAGCGTATCTGAAAATTTTCACTATCTTACCCAAACCAAAATGAAACTCTGTTTGCCCAGGATGAGCCAGGGTGGTGGGGAGGGTAGTGCATCTGAATACACTTTTAAAGTACTTCTACCAATGTGCTCCTTACAAGTAACAACTTGTACGTTGGCTCTGACGATCTTTTCAGCTGCTTGAATACTTGAATGCAACCTCCATCTCAGAAATCCTACAGCTATAGGTTATTAGGGGGCTGTCTCAAGACAAAGGTTACCTTCAACCTCTTGTTTACATTTTTCTCCAGAATGTTATTAATGGCTTGTGAAAGAAACAAACCCTGGGCTTAGACAGACCTTTGGTAGTAGTTTTTTTTCTAAGAAAGGTACTCTAATGAAGGTACGCAAGAGCAAAACGTGTCTTATAGATGTGTGGTAGTACTGGGTTTGGATTGCTACGCCTGTATCTGGGTGTGAACCCCTACTTCTCCAAGGTTTGGGGCATCGGAGTTGGGATTTTTGGATCAGCTCATTAGGAAGCTGGGACAATCGCAGGTCTGCTTGTGATGTGCAGTTGTGCAACTATCTGAATTCTGGGGACTGGTTTGGGCTTGTCTCTAGGATCTGGGAAGCATTCATCAAAAATACATGTTGTAACTGCCAAAGCAAGCTGCCAGAGCATTTGTATAATTAATTTCATTTTGCTTTCTGGCTTTTGTCTTAAGGGCATTGCCTAGAGGACACACATGGTCTATTCACTCACCTGGACACATGATCGTTAGGTTTTGATTCTCTTTTATACCAGCATCAAAACAGCCCACTGCCTATCCACCACCTCATGCTTCCTGTATTTTTTAGTATTGGACCTGTCTCACTTCATGCCATGGTCAGACTTCCATTGACTTCACTGAAAGCAGAATTTGGCAATTAATTTTAACCGGCATGGACTTCTTATTAAGTAGCACACAGTATTTTCTATGCCAACTGGTAGCATTCACAGCTAAGAAATTATTTAAGGGAGAGAAGTAGAAAGATGGCTGTATAAAGGCGTAAGCCTGAAGAGAAACAAAATATCTGTAAGAAAAAAGGCAGAGACATGAAAAGACACGTAATCTTTTCATGAAAGGAGAGGACTAGCACTCAGGGGATTTGGATGCAACTTCTAGTTAGATCAAGGCTTCCTGTACACCTGTAGGCATTTTGACATTTTCTGTGATTTCTTTCCCATCTATAATAGATGAGTAGCAATACACATAGCAGTATTTTTAAAGTAATTGCTTGCAAATTGGTTTAGAGAGCCTGAAGTGGAACGTAGTTTATAAATGTAATGCAATATTATTATCATTGTCACATAAATTGAAAACCCAGCTTAGTCCATCAACTTAATTTAATTGTCACCAAAGCCACATGTATGGCAGGGTTTCTAACATTACTTGGAAAATCATTATGCAAGTGAAATGTTGTCCTTCAACAACTGGCACATCTATCTCCTTCCGTCTTCAGGGGATAAGGCTCTGAAAATTTCCATGTAGTGCAGGTCTGAAGGCTGATAGGCATACTACTGGGTGCGTAAGAGAATTTGGAGAGTGCTTGTTTGCATCTAATCAGTCTGTCTTATGACTTGCCATATACTGCAAACACTTGTTAAACTGTTAAACTCCCTGCTAAAATTCTTTGACCGAGTCACAAACAGCCTGGATACACCTCAGCACCCAACAATCCAGTATCAGCTTGGCAGCGTACGCTGTCAGGCCACCAGCTGGTGCCAGGCGAGCGTGTTTTATGTCTTGCACTGACAGACAGAGTGTAGGTAGATTGCTCTACCCAGACACCTGAGCGGAGACAGAGCTGTTTTCAAAGAAAGGTACAAACGGTTGAACTGCAGATACATATCATTAGAAGCAACAAACCTCTGGAAGATAAAGTCAGTAGACTGGTAACCAAGATTAAAATGAAAGGTAGGTGTGCTGCAGTGAGAATGTTGACTAATGAAGAGCTGGCTTTGCTGTAGCAGCTAATGAGCCTGTCTTAGACACTGTTCGTGCAATAACAGGCACTAGGTGGTGAGTCTGGCTGCTTTTGCACTGCAGGATGTGGGATGTGGGATTTAAGGGCTTCCTATTAAGGAGCACCTTTCAGCGGCAGGATCTGGCCTCTACAGCTGTTAATTTTGCACCACATTAGAATCAAAGATTAGGGAGAGACCTCAGGGAGCTATTTTGTCCAATCTCCTGCTCAAAG
>VZTL01001784.1:0-26910 GCA_013400535.1 Scopus umbretta
CACATGTTAACTTGGCGAGTTTTTCTGTTCCTTTTTGTATTCTTCCCTGCCACTGTCGGGATTGAGGAAAACACTACCTGAGCTCCTGATCCTTCAATCGCCCCAGCTTACTCTTTGCTAGATTGTGGCAATGAGGTACCATTGTCATAACTTCTGTGACAAAAACCCTATTATTTTTAGAATTTGATTTTACTGTCCCAAACATCTGGGAAGAATGATCAGTCTTCACATTTTTTTTTCACATTTACGGTTGGACTCAATCTTAAAGGTCTTTTCCAACTGAAATGATTCCATCATTCTGTGATTCTATGATCACATTTAATCAACAGATTTGCGTTTTTACGGTGTAGGTGATATGTAAATTGCCAAACTCACTTTTACAATGATTGCATGCTAGGGCAGTTCTGCCTTGCAAATTTAAGACTATCCTCATATTTTAGAATAAGCAAGCACTTAATAAAGCTAATCCATAAAGTCTTGCCAAACATCAAAAAAGGCACCCAAATTTTGGACTTGCAAGGGAAGACATATTCATGTATAATTTTGAAAACCTATGCAAAAAAATTACAGTAAGATATCCCTTGGATTTTATGAGTCTGAAATCCCATTATTCTACAATGTAGACTAATATGGTTATGTGTTTATATAAAAATATGGCAGTTATTCTTTCACAAGGGTGCTTACTATATTTTTTCAGTGATTTCCTTCCAAAATAATTTTCAGCAATTATGAATATCTAGGCTGAAGTTGTCCCCATGTAACAGTTGTATTTTGCAGTACTATAGACTGGCTCCAGGGAAACTGCTGTGGTTTCTCTGTTCCCAGGGCTTAAAAGCTCTATTGATATGATAGACCATAATGATTCAAAATGAGGATTATGGTCTATCAGTAAATAGCACAGTATTATGCATGTACCATAATATAGTTACTATGATTTTTTAATGACATATTCCTGGAAGCCTCATTCATTTGTGTAATAATAACTCACCCCAGCATAAGCTGTGTGTTGTGTGTAAAAAGAGTAGGATTATGCTTTGGGAATGCAAATAGGAATTGCCTTGATGCAGGTTGGAGATGCAGAACAGTGGAAAGCAAAGGCTGCATGAGTCTTAATGGGAAATGATGGCCTACACATTTTATTCTGAATGTATCTTTTTGTATTCTTAACAGTACATTTCTGTAGCCCTCCAGAAATTCAGATTATGTATAAACGTGGGCTTCCAGAGTATATAGCAGGGTGCAAGCCAAAATGAAGTGCCAGAGGTTCTTTCCCTCTCAACTTCCCTTTGCCCTGGGGAAATGGGTCACTAAACCAAATTTAAACTTATCTTACACATAGCTCTATATCTTCTCTTTGGTTTTTATACTTGCGGTGAATATAATAAAGAACTTATTTAATTCCAGGTGACTTTTTCCAAACAGGGACATATTTCACTTCTGAGAAGTCAGAAGCAAGGCTGTTTGTGGTAGAGTAGCAAGACCATATGTGTTGGGGTCTTAGTAGAATTTAACCACAGTGAAGGGAAGGTTAATATTCTTAGAACAAACAGAAGTTCTAGGGCATTATGTTTCATTTGTAGAGTCCAAGTATATCACTGATACACTTTTGAGAGGGATTTCATGGCTCATTAACACTAGTAGGAAGAGTTTTCTGATTTTATTTTTTAAGGCTACTTTTCTCCATAAGATGGGAAGTGTCTATTGATGCATCACAAGGGTGTGTGTTTTACAGAGGGTATATAGCTGTAGTAGAGAGGTCAAGAAAAATGAGGCTTCAACCATTCTTTTCTCTGTTCAAAGAAAGAATGAGCAGGAGGGGTGACTTGTTTAGTAAAAAAAAGAGAAAGAAGAATTTGAAATAGAAAATAATTGTAATTATGGATGAAATAAAGATTCTGGCTGGAGCCATAATCAGAAGGCAAGTCAGAGGATAATGTCATGAAATTGCAGAGTAGACATCTGAGTGTACACAGCGTTTCTTGGTGGCTGCAGTCACTACCAGGCACCAACAAGGTGCTTTCTTAACCCCACAGGTTCTTACTTCTTTCTAAGATCAGAAATAAGCAGCATTTGTAGAGTCCTGATGCTGAGTTTCCATATACAAAAAGGATACTTATTTTCAAGCTAGATAAATTATCGTATAGGAAGAAACCAATCTAGAAAAAAGGGTATGTTGTCCAAATGAGAATTCGGCATTTATGTGTGTCTTGCCTGCAACCCTCTGCCCAGCACTGGGTAAAAATGTGGCTGTTGCTGCCCTCAGCAGATATCTGAATAGAAAAGAGGTCAATCTCACATCTCAGCTCTTAACAGGCTCTTAGAGAGGCAAACAGTCTTAACGACTAGAAAGCTAAACTCACCACACTCAGTTACAGTTCAGCCAGAGCGAATGGTATTCCACATGATTTATGTGACATTGTGTGTGGTAAGTGAGTGTGTTAATGTATTTTTTTGCTCCGTATTTATTGCCTGGCTAGACTTGTTCTGACCATGTGTTCTTCTCCAGCAGATCAGGAAAGTCATAATAAGCAACTGCTCCTTTTCTACAAACACTCTTGCATTTGGAGCCTTGCAAGATCAATCTTCCCTTTGTTTCTCTTCCCATGGAACAATGCCATGAAGGAGCAGAGTTGGAGACCATCAGAAATTGTGACCTATTTTAAATATGCTGGAACATAGTGTGCAATGTTCATCCTCTGTGATTGAAACCTCTCTTTTGTTTTCCACAGGCAATATTTCTACAGCTGAAACAGAATACAAAACAAGAACTCTTGTGTTATGCTAAATTGCTTCTCTGTGAAGAAGCAGCTCATCAGCTGTAAGCGGCTAGTCAGGAAGCAGAGAAGTGCAAAAGAAAATCAGGATGCCTGAGCGAAGGCATTCTATTGCAGCTATGCAGTCACAGTCAATGGAGTCAACAGAAAGGGAAAAAGACCTGAAAAGTGACAAACTTTGCTAAACTGATCATACTCTAAATGATACTTCATATGGTAAAGGCTGGGCCTTGGATTTATATATTGCGGTTTTAGACTTGAGCTCCTTGATAGAATTCAGCACTAAGTCTACTGAAATGATCCTGAAATATTTGGGTGTAATTAAATTGTATTTAACTTGAAATAGGAACTGCTGTGCAGTGGCAGCATAGACTTTAAAAATAAAGACTCAGTACACTGAGTGCAATCAGCCAGAGTGATTAGACATTATCAATAAATATGCATCCACTCTGCTAAGTGCATGGAAAATATGCTCCCCTGTAGGTGTTATCTCCTTCCCAAAGTCCTCTTCCCGTGCCTCATCTCATTAACCATTTGATGCTGCGAATGCAATGTGCATTTGTGAGATGGAGGCAGTGCTTTATTGTCTGTAATCAGCACATTTAGAATATATTGTAGAGACATAGGTTATGTTTAGGAACATTAGAGGTGAACTCATTATCAAAGGCCTGTGCATCACAGTTATAGTGTTTCTTTGGATGGACATTTACCACCAAATAAGAACCTTCTGGGCAGGATTCCACACAACAGGAAAGTATGTAGAATTTGGTATGTATTTGTAAGTGAAATGTCCAACTCCTGTTACAGGAGCCTGAGGGCAGGATCCATTGCTTCTTCATAGGGTTTTAGCACACCTGAGGTGTCCAGGATACCCTTGGCTGGTACTCTGGATGGACACAAATAATTTCATCATCCTCTGTGGACGTCTCAGACACCCTGGGACAACTCCAATGGCACCACACACTTTTGCTTAGGCAACTGAATCACCAGCTGACTCAATGCTGTCATTAAATTTTAGGCCATCATTCAGCTATTTAGCCAGTAGCTCTCTCTTTCATGATAAGCTCAACTGTTCTTTGAATTGACCAGAGGGGCCACTTAGTTGTTTTAGGCATTTGGTATTATTTGAAATGCCCTCAGGCATCCTGCCTTTGTCTGGTCTCCATCTGTTCCTCCAAATGGGTGGGGGTCCCCTATAAGCTTTGTGTTGACTCTCCAAACCCACATGGGCCCAGATATAGGCATCTCTGAAGGCAATAAAATCCAACATTTAGGCAACTGAATTGATTACTAGATTTCCAATGACTGTAATGGGCTTGCTGGCTCACAAGCAGGTATCTGTATTCAGATGTCTGGTGTCTCACTTTTGAACTGCAACCTGCCCAGTGGGTCAGATTTTGAGCCTCATTCTCCCCAGATGTGCTATTTTTCAAACTGAAGCACATGGACACCTGGGAATCCAAAGATTGATCCTGAGAGGTCTGCAAAAGATGACTTAACAAAACAGGTATATGTATGCCAGAAAACTGCCTAGGTATGTGAAACTTTGAAAGGGTCTGCAACACTGGAGACTCAGCAGGGCTCCACATATTGATGTGTTTACAAAACATGGACTAAGATTTTAGACATCCCACTGTGTGGGTATACATGCTGCTGCCTTTCCCTACCAGGGAATATACAAACTTTTGAAGACGAGGGTTTGGCTGCATGGAATTGTTTTTCTAGGCTTAATTAACTGTAAATAGTTACAAATGATAACGTAAGAAACACCATAATGTTTAGACCACTGGTCATTCTAGTCTAGTATTGCATCTCTAGCAGCAGCAGAGAAGATGGTTTATTGGGAGAACGTGTAAGTCTAGTCCTTTTAATAACCTGGCTAGTCCTTTTAGTATCACTTTACAGACCTGTTTTCTATAAATTTGTCTAATCCCTTTCTGAACTCGAGTTTATTTATTTCAGTCTATACCAAAGTGGCTGAAAGCCATTTATCAACACACTGTAGTCAGCTGACATCTTAACAGTCATGTGTGTTGACATTATTTGTACTAGTATTTAAAATTAGTATTTCAGTCATATCTTCTGAACTCTAGAAGGTCATGGACTCAGGGTGCTAGGCACTGTAAA
The DNA here is from genome assembly GCA_013400535.1 of Scopus umbretta. NCBI lineage: Eukaryota > Metazoa > Chordata > Aves > Pelecaniformes > Scopidae > Scopus > Scopus umbretta. The sequence continues at coordinate 4,902 of VZTL01001784.1, forward strand.
AAGCTGGACTGTCCATAATACATCTGTTGTGCAAGGGTTTGTGTTTTTTTTTGTTCCAGGAAGAATTAACATTTAAAAGGAATGTTATCTGTGTGATTTTGGCCTAATTCTTTCCCAGCGATAAAAGGAAAAAACATGACTGCTTTTATTTTAAAAATATTTGAGTGAAACCTTTGTTAAAGTTGTGAAACAGCGGTAACTTTGAGTCACTAAGTACTGGGTTGAGATATTATACAATCATGATTTTTATCAAGTCGCTCCTGTTTTAATTTTTGTCTGCACCCGTTTTTTATGTTGACTTTGACAGAATCAGGATGTAGTCTTAGAAATGCAGCATTTATCTTGCAGCGATAAAGCTTATGCCTTTAATGTTACCTTTCAAGAATAAAAGAAGTCTGACAAATTGTCTGGGTAGTTTCAGGGTTTATTTGCTGTAGTGCTTGCTGAGTGTTCCCCATTTATTTTACACAGCTACTGAAGTTCCAATTCATTAAACCAATTTAGTCATACATTTCTACAGGATCAGACACCTGCTAAGAGTTTGCATGTGCTCAGATGTTCTTCTGAATCAGTCTTTGCCTGGAGAGCTGTCAGGAACAACTTATGGGAACTACTGAAAGTGGCTTATGATTATATCTTAGTCAGATCCCTATTTCTACTGAATTATTTTGATATGTATGTAGTACACTACATAAGGTAATACGTGCTGCTTCTGGCTGTCTGCATCATTGGTATTTGTTCATAAAAACACACTCAAATAAGCAGACTCCTCCCTACCTTCATGTTTTTAAAATTACTCCTATGTGCTACATGTTTTGAGTTTTCCTTTCTTGTTCTATAAGGTCAAGGCTGGCAGAATTTCACAACATTCGGCCAATATCTGTGGTAAGTTTTAGGAACAAATTGATTTGTTCTTTCTTTTTGTCATTTCAGCTTAATAAAACCTTCTTTTGTGCAAATTCTCAGCAAATGACAATTTGACATTTGCCAGTTGATACTAGGATAAGAACTGAGGATCCATTCCTTCTTTTTAAGAGAAAAAAAATCAAGTAAAGCCAGATGGGAATTTTGCCAACAGGAGCTGCACCCACACAGAGATGGCCGTGTGAAACAGGCAGAGGGCAGACAAATGTAACCATGCTGCCAGAGAGACAACTGAAGGGGCAAACCTGAAGAAGAGCCCATCCCTTAGTCAAAACCAAGAGACAGTGAGCATGTTTGACAATGTCTACGCTCAGCAGAGTATCTGAAGGGGTTGCTCAGGTATCTTGCTGAACTGGTGACTAAGTCAATGACTTTGAAGGAAGAGCTGAGGTTCAGCAAAATGCTATGGTGTTGAAATGTAACCCTCTTGGTGAACTTGCCTCCTGCCTTCACATGTTCCTGTGGATCTGGACACAAGGCTCACAGGGTGGCAACTAACTCACAGATGAAGCTGACATATTGGTCTTAACTTGAACAGGGCCTTTTCTGTCTTTCCCTTTCTTTTTTTTTTTGCAGAGGGTAAAGGCTGTGGCCTTATCTTGGGCACTCCCTGACTTCTGTCAGTTAGTGTCACAGCTGGAATGTTATTTAAATCCAATTTCTTTTATCTGCAAGTATTTATATGAGCAGATAAAGCATTAAGCCTTTATCCTAAAGTACCCTGCTCCACTTTAGTGCTCCAGATAACATTGACATATGCTGGAGCTGCCACTCTGTGGACAGGAAATCAATTCTCTCCCTGGTTTTCCGCTTGATCTTCCGTGGTGTATAATGGGGATGTGTGTGTGACACTACTGACAGACCTCAGGATGCAGTCCATTAAGAGGTTAAAGGGAATCTCCTCTTGTAGGAATCCACTTTTTTCCTGCCAGAGTTTTATTTATTTTTGGTGGGGAGAAGAGTGGGACAGTTCAAATCTGTATTTACTGCTTTTCTCTGACTTGAAGCCTAACTTTAAAAGCCAGAAAGTCTCTTCTCACTCTTCTTACCACTCATAAAGAGCTTACTCAAGCAGGCCCGTTAATGCAGCTGAAAGTACTATTCAGCATGAGTGAAAGTGTTAAGAACTGTCTTGAAATGGAATATATGAGATATATGGATTTGAAATGCAAAAAACATGAATTGAAACACAGTCAAGTACTTTCTAAGACTGCTGGTAGAGCCTTTTTTAGGAGGAAGCAGAAGAGTTGGGAATGAAGGAGTGAAGTTGAGCCTGAAAGAAGGGAAGTGAGGGGAAAGGTGTTTTTAGTTTTGCTGTTGTTTCTCACTGTCCTCCTCTATTTTTTAATTGGTAATGAATTAAAATATTTTTCCCCAAGTTGAGTCTGTTTTTCCCGTGACAGTAATTGGTAAGCGATCTGCCTGTCCTTATTTCCACCCAAGAGCTTTTCAATCTTAAAATGTCCCCATGCCCTGTTGAGGAGGGGGAGTGAGAGAGCAGCTGGGTGGGCACCTGGCAGCCAGCCCATGTTAAACCACCACAGTCACCCATGCACTCATTGAGGTTAGTGCTAGCAACCTCTACAAGAAGGTCTGAAAAGTTAATTGAGATTTGTGGACTGGGAGATAGGAATCATTAGTTTGGATTAAAGTGTCATATTGAAAAAATCATCTGGACACAGAGATTCTTATGGCTGCACCTGATTTTGTGAATGCCCCTGATGTTGCAGGAAGCAGGACATGTAACACATGTCCTGCGTAAGCTCTGGTAGAAACACAAAGAGGAATAACACATAGGACAAAAGTGTCACATGTTTAAATGAGAAGGTACAGAAAATTGGCAAGATCTGAACCAGGAATAGGTGTGAAAGACCTGAACAGTCCCCACAAGCATTTTTCTGAAGAAACATGTCACAGAGAAAAAGGGGAGGGAATGTTTACTGGGTCAGAGGGGTAATAAAAATGAGAGGAAGTTGTCATATGCATGATTTTCACTGGGAAACCTGTGTACTGCAACTCAGAAAGTCCATAAATACTTATGACACAATGATCCAGAACAGCACCAGCTAGGAGTTAAGCTGTGGATCCTAAATACTTCATATGTCATGGACAAAGGCAGCATGTGTTGTTTTTCTGATGGATGCATCACTTCAGAGGGAGAGTGTCCTGGACCTCAAAGCTGGTAACCATATCTCCAGAGAAGCTCCTCTCTGGCATGACTGAAGGTGAGTCCCTCTCCACAGCTGCTCTGAAGAGTGCATTTACCATGTGTGCCATGGGCCCTTTATCCACTTACAGCACAATCTCTCACCAATTAGGAGGAGGGGAGAAGATGGCAGTGCTCAAATTTGCTCACTCGTGAAGGATTTCTACAGCTATGACTGCTGATGCACCCTCCCAGAAGCTGAAGGGAAATCAACAACTTTACAAAGGTCTGATGCCATCTGTAATGCTTCAATGTGGAGATGACTGTACCTTGTCTCCACTGCTTCAGGGAAACTTCTTTGTTTTGGACACAACAAATCTCCACGGTCACACACCAAGTACAAGCCAGCTGGACTCAAGGATTGTAGCATACCAGGTCATGGTTAAGGTGGCACTTTGTTCCTATATAATACTGCTTTTTCTCTTCCCTTATGTGTTGTAAAAGAGTAAAGTATCAGCACTTCATAGCAAAATCTAACACAAGGCTCTGGGCAATGAAAGTAGCTCATTAAACTCACTGTGGTTGACAGCAGATACTTTGGAGGTAAATCTGACAATAAGCAGGAATATCTGTAACAGAGAACACTGGAACTGGATGTTTCATATCCTGGCAGTCCAAAGGAGACTCTTGGTCCTCTTCTAAACTGCTCTTACTGACATCTATTTAGATAAAAGCAAACCAACAAATTAGGTGAAGCAAAACTGTGTGCAAAAATGGTAGTCTAATTGCTTCACTTTTGTATCCCATTTACGTCAATTGTCCTGTCCTCTGGAGTACTCTTCTGCAGCCTGTTTATCTCCTGTCATACACCAGCTCCTATTGCTCTCATAATTCATGTGCTCGTGAACCCTACAGGTTTCCTAGAAATCCAGGCGTGTTGCTGTAGATACTTTGGGAGCTTCATCTTCTACTGCAGAAATGTCTCCTAGGACTGCCTCCTAGGAGCGCCTCCTAGGAGCATCTTGGGAGAGGGTGATGTGTTGCTATGAATTGACTCCAATGGTAGGTGCTGCTGGGAGGTGCAGCTCTGCTCCACTCTCCTTGCTCTGGAAGTGAGCTCCCACCACTCCCAGCGCAGACAGCTCACCCTGGGGCCTCAGACAGCTTTAAGGTTGATCACTGGCTGGCTGGACTCATATTATGGTTGGAGCAGTGCTAGGGAAGGACCATGGCACAGGACAGGCAGGACCTTGCAGCTAGGCTGGGAAAGCAGAACCACTCTGCTTGCGACAGCTCAATGTAGTATCAGCTCAGCTCTGTGTAAGCCTGTCTCCCTACATAGGTCTATCTATACACGTGTAGGAATTTCTGCTTTTTAATTATAACTAGTAATCAAAGAGAAACAATGAAACATTTTATCGTATGCAACAACAAGCTTAATAAATCTCTTTAAGAAATGGACAATGACTCACCTTTCTTAATCATCTGAACGATGGACCTAAGTGCCCTTTCAAGCCAGTGGAGAGAAAGAAATGTTTCTGGTGTCTGATTCATCTGATCTACCACTTGGAACAAATACAAGAAAGCAACTTTTAAATGGAGGGTAATGAACTTCTGGAACATGCTACTTTGGAGGGCATGTAGTGTCTGCAAGCACAAGAAAGGCTTGGATGAGTTCATGGACAGACCAGATGTTATAGGGAATGGACAGGGTTGTACTTCCCATTGTCCCTAATCCAGTGACCCTGGACACTGGTAGGGTACAAGGGCAGTGGCTTGCAGAAAGTGACCAGGGCTTTTCCTAACAGCATCCTCTATTACCACTGCTGCAAGCAAAACGCTGGACTCTGAAGGACGTTTCATGTACTCTTATACATTCTCTGGCCCCAGACATGACTCCTTGGTTTCCACCTAGCTCTGGACACTGCTTCCTGTCCTCCTTTCCCTCCCAGGTCCAACCTTACTGTAAGTGTCACTCCAAAATTTGGAGGCTGGGACACAAGGAGAGACAGGTGAGAAAGGATGGACAGACCATACTAAAGTATGGATACTGAGTACTTTTTTCACCTTTTACTCCCAAGACACTCTCCGAGTTGAAGAAACATTTCTCTCTGGAAGAAACATTTAGATATTGTTTTAATCAGTTACAAAGGAATTTTTTTGTTGTTGTTGTTGAATGGGTAACTGTGAAAATGCTTCCTACCTAACAGCCTTGAATATTGTACTCAGCCTTAAGTATCTCAGCCTTGAATATTTCTTCCAAATAGTTAATAAGCACAATTCGTATTATTAATGCTGTGTAAAGAGCAAAGAGCCACTTAAGGGACACTCTTGTTTCATGGCCAAAAATGGAATAACTAGAGCTGAACTAAAGAGGTCTATTTGGTTGGAGTGGAAATAAATCTCAAATAACTCAGACCACAAAGACCATACATGCCAGCCACTGCTCAAAGGGGCTGCAGTGCAGCTGTGTAACTCCTGTTGCTTCTGAACAGTAAATTCCACAGAAAAGGCAGGTTAAAGGGGTGGTATTTCACTCACTCACCTTGAAACATTGACAGGGTGGAGGAAGCCACCTGAGCTAGTTACTTAGATGACCTTTTTAGTCAGTGGGAGAAATAGGTGTTTCTGGGGTGTGATTCTTCCAAGGTACTTCACACTTTTCTGCTGGGTTGAGGCTTACTGAGCTGCACATGCCTATCTCAGCAGTGCCTATCGTTTGGTCAGAGAAATACCTACCCCAGAGACTGAAATCAACAATATGGGTTGAATATGGCAAAGAACTTCTTGCAAAAGTGGGGAGAGGCAAAAGAAATTGGTCATGGAAAATGGAAAGAAGGTTCCTTTCCATGTTTTGAAAATTTAATTTTCAGACTTGCCATTTTTAGACAGAGTTTCCATTTCAAAATAAACATACATAGAAAAGGATTAATAAAAAGAGTGAAATAAATTTACAGGGAAGCAATGCTCTATTTTGTACTGAACAATACTTTTCATTTTGATACAAAACTCACTTTTCTAATTACTTTTCTTCTGTTAATAATAATGTAATAATAATAATAATAAAGTTAATAGTATTTGGGCTGACCCACACTGAGTTATTTGTGTGGGCTTAGTCACCCAACCAAAAAGAAAAAAAATCCCAATCTCTTTCTTGCCTTTAGACATTAATTTTCCTACTGCTGTGGGAAATAGCTGTGGTTACAATGGTAACGTCTTTTTTTTTTTTTCTGCTTTTGATTCTCCTGTTATAGATTGCCATGTTGGGGACCAGACATCACCTACAAAATCCACCTGTATGTGATGTGCTTCATTACTCCTTTTCACCCTACTTTCTGTGTAGATCTTGTACTTGTCACACAGGAGCCTGTACAAGCTCATGACTATGAGAGATGAAGGTGAAGCTCTGGAGGAATTTTTGAGATCAGCTGGTGATGGCAACTTTTTCCTGGGTTTTCTGATTCCGCCTATGGAATGGAAATGGAAGTGTAGGGTAGCAGAAGTCCTTGGCAGATTTTGAATCCTGCTGACTTTCAAGACAAAAAGCAATCTTTTGCTGGCATAAGTAAAATAAAAACATATCCACTTGCCAAAAATTGATTTTGCTGATGTCTTATGAAATTAAACAGAAGAATCCTTCCTCTAGAATTTTTAGAGTAAATACATTATACCCTGAAGAGAAGATGAGGTTTATGTTGAATTTTTGGCAGCTAAATATTTTTATGTGCAGCTCAGGAAAAAATTTTTAGCCAACCTCTTTGGAATGGAAATATTTTTTGACACAATTTTTTAATGTGTTCTGTAGAAAACAAGTTTTTTCCATAAGTTCTACCTCCTGAAAAAAAAAAAAATTTGGTTATTGGCAAACCCAGAAATACGTTGATTGGAAATGCTCCTTTGATGCTTTGTCACATTTTGTAGCTTAAATGTGTAGTTTTTCCTTTGTTTGTGAGCTGGGCTCCCCTGCTGGGCTCTCTCATTCCTCACCACTCCATGCAAGGTCAGAGTCCTGTAAGCCATTGCCTCCCAGAATCCAAAGAAGGAAGGGGGAGGAAGAGGGTTTCTGTGAGTGATGGAGGTTGCTGTGCACGTAAAAAAATGTGGTATTAAAAGAAATTCATAGGACAAGGGGTCTCAGCTGCATCAAGGCTGCTTTTGTAAACAAAATATTTAATTATTCACCAAAGTATTTAATTTTTTAATTACTAGCTCAGAAGTATGCATTTTTCCCTTTTTTCCCTAGCTGTGTTTTTAGGTCATCATTCAAAACAGGGGCTTCTCTTACATTTTTAATAATGGGGAAAGCAGAACAGACCTTTCTGGGGCTAAGCAGGAGCCTGTGTAAAAGATACAGAAATGATTCTTTCTGCAATACTGAAACAGTGGCACCTTCATTTCTCCATGAAGAAATGCATAATAACAACTGTTCTTAAAACCTCACAGGCCTTAAGAGGTTTATCCCAAACTCTGGTGAGAGTCAGTTGAGGCATCTTTATCTGTGTCATTCACTGATACCACTCGAAAAAGCTCATGTAAATATTTTTTAGGAAACAGGCCAGGGCCAACCCACCACAATTTGTGATGATCAGCCAGGCTTCAGTTCAACATAGAAAAGCCCAAAGAGCATTTTAATGCCTGATCTTAATTCCTTAGAAACATCAGATGTTTTGCATTGACATGGAATAAATTTTATGATGTGACTCAGATAACTCACTTTGTAAATCCAAATCTCTTCATGAATTAGTTAAAAATATAGAATCATGGAATCATAGAATCATAGAATCATTTCACTGGGAAAGACATTTAAGATCATCAAGTCCAACCATACTTGTCCACAACTACACCATATCCCTCAGTACCACATCTACACCTTTTTTAAATACCTCCAGGAATGGTGACTCAACCAGCTCCATGGGCAGCCTGTTCCAATGCTTGACAACACTTCTGGTGAAGAATTTTTTCCTAATATCCAATCTAAACCTCCCCTGGCACAACCTGAGGCCATTACCTCTTGTCCTATTGCTAGTTACTTTGGCAAAAAGACCAACACCCTCCTCACTACATACTCCTTTCAGGAAGTAGTAGGAGCAATAAGGTCTCCCCTCAGCCTTCTCTTTCTTCTTCAGACTAAACAACCCCAGTTCCCTCAGCTGCTCCTCATAAGACTCATGCTCTAGACCCTTCACAAGCTTCGTTGCTCTTCTCTGGACACACTCCAGCACCTCAACATCTTTCTTGTAGTGAGGGGCCCAAAACTGAACACAGGATTTGAGGTGCGGCCTCACCAGTGCTGACTACAGGGGCAGGATCACTTCCCTACTCCTGCTGGCCACACTATTCCTCACACAAACCAGGAAGCTGTTGGCTTTCTTGGCCACCTGGGCACACTGCTGGCTGTCAGTTGGCTGTCGACCAGCACACCCAGGTCCTTTTCCACTAGGCAGCTCTCCAGCCACTCNCTGGATGTGCCGTGTGATGGCACTCAAGATGATCTGCTCCCTAACCATCCCTGGCACCGAGGTCAGACTGACAAGCTTGTAGTTCCCCAGATCCTCCCTCCAGCACATCTTGTAAATGGGCATCACTTTTGCCAACCTCTAGTCAAGTAGAACTTCCCCAGTCAGTCAGGACTGCTGATAAATGATGGAAAGGGGCTTGGTGAACACCTCTGCCAGCTCCCTTAGTACCCTTGGGTGGACCCAGTCTGGCCCCATAGACTTGTGGATGTCTAATTGGCTGAGCATTTCACTAACAATTTTCTCTTGGATCATGGGAGCTTTGTTCTGCTCCCCGTCCCTGTCAGAAGGTTGGGTACCCAGAGAACAACTGACCTTACTATTAAAGACTGAGGCAAAGAAGGCATTAAGTACCTCAACCTTATCCTCATCCTTTGTCACTATGGTTCCCCCTGCATCCAGTAAAGGATGGAGATTCTCTTTGGCTCTCCTTTTGTTGTTAATATATTTATAGAAACATGAATTTACCTGTTCTTAATTCACACCTCACACTGCAAACTTTTGTTGATTTAAGAAGACTTTGTGAGGGATGGATGGATTCTTTCAAGTTAATCTGATTTCTAACTCTAGGTAGAGGGTATGAAGGATCAGCTCCTTAATATTTTTCCAGTTGTTCTGAAGTTAATAAATGCCCTTAGCAGACAGTATCATTCCTTCATTGGAAAACTAGTTGTATTTGTGGACAACCCAGAAAGGTTTGCCAGGCACTTCTACTTTTTACACTAATTAAGATGATTAAGATGTGCTGTTTCTACTTAACTAATGTCAAGAGACCTTCAATATCTTATGTACATTCTTGCCTATTTCTGAATAATCTGATGTTTCCTATAGATGTTTTTGACTGTATTATTCATTATCTACCAGTTGTCTTTTCAGCATTTTATTACAGTTTGACAGACTAAACAGCTGTTTAAGTACAAGTATATATTTTTCTTGGTCTTTGTTCAGAGTTGATTTAGCTCTTGTGAAACATTGATTTCCAGCTGGGAGCCAAAGCAGTTTGAAATGTCTGCAGCAGACAGCTAAGGATACAGTTTAATTAGCCTACTTTGATCTTTTGTATGGTGGCTGATGATTTACTACAGCTTGCAACATGGTGAGGCAATTATATTCATGGTCATTATGACAGCATCCTTTGAGCCAGAGTTATCGTAGGAGTAAGATTAATTATAACGGGATTTTGTGGGGCCCAGAAGCCAAGACAAAGTAATGTTATATCCAGAAGAGTGCAATAAAGGAGAGCTTCATAATATTGGGTGAAACCTTGGCCTGGCTGAGGTTAATAGCAGAACTCTTTGTAACTTTAGAGACAAATTCACTTGTAGGGTATGCCAGACATACAGTAACTTGGGCAATTTTCTGGAAGACCTTAACTATGTCCACTTGCTTGGGCTGATGCCACTGACACCCAGGATATTGTAGCAGCAATATTCTCCATCCCTTCAGTATTATTTTCTTCCTTGTATTAGAAGAACAGAAGAAAATTTTGGAGACTATAGTTAGGTACGCTGAAAACTTTAGGGTTTTTATTTCTTTGCCCCTTGTTTTTTATTTAAAACACTTCTCAGGTTATTGTGCTCAGGTCCTGTGCAGCTTCTCTGCCATGATGGGGAAACACCTTTTGGGTGAGCCCGTGCAGCATAATGCAGCATGCCAGTGTTATGCTTGTATCTGTTCAAAGCAGACTATGTTTTGTAAATATTATGGCTTTGGTAGCAGTTGCTGTATGTCAGGAGAGTAATAAAACTGGCCAGCAGGCAGAGTACAGTCTCTTCCAGCTATTGCCTGTGAGAGCCTGCTTTTCCTGTTTTTCTGCCTCTTGGGCCTGCCCTGGCACAGTGCTGTGTAGAGTTATCTTCACTATTTCTAAACCATCTAGTTAGTTTGTACAACTGTTCTTCAGGGTTTCTCAGCAAGAGAAATTATGCAGGTGAGTGTTTGAGTGTGGTGTTAATGCAACCTTGTTCATTCTGCTTCTTCAGGAACCTATAAAAGCTTAAGCAGCTTTTCAGGGGTCAACCCAAATGCCCACTTAAGCAGTAGTAGTGTTTGAAACAAAAGACAAAGCAAATGTCTAGGAAAAATTGTTAAGGAAAGAAAAAGTATTATGAAATTCCCCCCCAGAATACTATCCTAGCCTCCAGCAGCCTGTGACCCAGAGGTGCATATTGGCTGCTAATAGCTCTTACAGACTTCTATTTAATGAATTTCCAATCCCTTTTTGACCCCATGTAAACCCTTCTTACTACACCTTCACACTTCTCAGACCCACTGCTGAACCATACTTTAGGGGAGGACCTTTCTTGCCAACTGCTGTCCCACACCACCTGCCAGGGACCACTTCACCGTATGGTCTGGAGCAGCCTCACTCTCCTGCAGGCATTTCTTTGCCATGAATCCCAACATTGTTCAGTTTACAGATGGCAGCAAGTTCAGGGGAAAACAATATGAAACTGCAAGACATTGTGCAAATTTCAAATGTGGTAGTGCTGGTAAAGCAGAGACTTGCTCTCTAAAGCCCAGCTTTAGGGAAACTATTGAAATTAATGGGCGAGATAAGCCCATAAAGAGGACCATTGCAGCAAAATTTTTCACTGGATTTTTATATATTCCTAATATTATTTTTGCAAGTAATCAAATAGTATAGCTGCTGTGGGGAAGAGGGAGAACTGAACATGGGATGCTGGAAGCAAGAGCTGGCCAGTGGGCTGCTCTGCCACATACAGGAGTGCAAGAACTTGCCTTTACCACACAAGGAAAACAAGAGTATGTGATTTAGTGCAACTCCTGGCTTTAGTTTCTGTTTCATCCAGCCTTTCTACAGGTTTCTCCATTAAAGCAGGTTGCCAGTGACTGCCAGATGTCGCCTTAGTGGCTGTGGTTGGGCCTGCTGTGCCAGTGTGCTCTCTGCCTCAGAACTGACGTGCTAATATGAACCTTGGTGTCTTGCAGCTTTTGCTACAGCTGAACCCAGCTATTTCTGCCCCTGTCTCCACAAGCTCTGCCAGCAGCTCTCAGCAGAAGTGTTGGGTATGGGGAGGGCTGGTCTCCTCCCTTTCTGCCTGCTGCTTATCAGCTGTCAGCTCCCCAAGGAGAACCATTGGCTCTTTGACTTGTGAAGGGAGCTGGCCTCAGAAAACACACTGTTTTCTGAGGAGCTGCTGTGTTTTCTGGTTTCTCGTCATCATGGTACTCTGTCCTTACTCAGTTGCTGATAACAAATGGCTTTGGGAGACTTAAAGCCAAAGATTAAATGGCCATAAGGAGTGAAACACAGGAGTCCCACGGGCTTACTGCTTGGGCAGTGCTGTGGCAAATTTTGGTCTCCCACTGTTTGTCGTACAACAGCTATACTGAAAATTTTTTGGCTTCACTCATTCATACTACTTCATTCAGAACAAGCAAAAATCTCAAAGCTTCTGCCTTTGACTGCTTTCAATTAAATGCCTGAGAGGAATCCTTTGTCTTCAATGTTTTGGACCATGTGAGCAGTCATGGGTTAAAACCTCCCTAGCTAGACAGGAGCTACTAGAGCCGTCTGAGCCAGTGACCCTCGGATAATGAGGTCAGAGAGAGATTTCAGAGCCATATGTTTGTCTCTGCCCAGGTGTTTTGAGGATGTGTAGACATGTGTCAAGGATATGTCAAAGCTCATGGACACTTCTACAAAGCTCAAGCCTTCCCCAAAGCGACCCACTCACCGGGAACTTCCCTTCTGCATATCTGAGCTGGGTTCAGCGTGGCAGCTCTGATGAGCCTTGCTGAAGTGCTTTTATTTAAAACATGGATCCTGCCTGACCTGTTTTAAATGTGAATTTTAACACACTCTTGCTGTGGCTCTTGTCATTTAAAAGATATAATTTCCAAACATAATAATTATTGTCGTCATCATTATAATTAACAGCTAATGATTACCATTGTTGTTCTTTTATTGTGGCTCCTGGTAATTTCAGATGTCTGTGGCCAGCATTATCTTTTTTCTTATCAGCTGTTGATACAGAAGAGTTGCTTACTCTCTCAGAACAGAGTTATACTGCATTGCATTGTATGGTTGCCCTCTTGTTTTCCTTGGGTATTACTTTTGCCAGACTTTAAAATTATGTCAGGAGCTCCCTGTGCACAAGGGCTGGTATTCCTATTTTGAGGGTAGTAAATCCAAATTAAATGAATCCTGTAATGTGGACAAGGGGGCTCAGAGTACTCTGCAAATGTGCTGGCTGCAAGTGTCAGAATTGCCTAAATGTCTCCATCACTCGTGGCTGCATTATTAAACACAGAGAGTGACTACAACGGACAGGATTTCCAAAGATACTCCACAACCTATTTCTATTGCTTATAACACAGCTTTGAAAATCAGGCCCACAATGCGTAAGGTCTTAGAAAGGATTCAAGCTCCTAACTGCTCCTCACAGGGGTGGGAAGGGGGGATTTGCACATTGCCCTATACTTAATATCTCCTATCAGTTAACTTCAGGCACCTCTCTACACTGCTAAGTGTTCAGGCTTTTGAAGATGCCCTCTGACATGCCTAGATCTCCTCCAGCCATAGAGGAGCTGCCTAAGTACTCAGCATTGGCTTTGGGCATCACCCTGGGGATTGTCTTCTGACAGCGTGGTGTTGCTGAGGATGGAGGGTGGTGGCATGTGACTACTTGCCCAGCCTGGACCCAGGACCCCTTGCAGAAGTGGTGCACAAGTGGTTTTGAAGACCTTCCCCTTTACAAACAGAAAAGCAGAGGAAGGTTTAGCAGGATGAGGCTGAAAGTTTACATTTATGTTAATCAGAAATTTGCCAGACTCTCCTGGAGGTGGGATGTGGACTAGCCTGTTCTCCGTAAACACCCTCCACTCCTGCCCTGCTCCAATGGCAATATTCATTTTTCATGCCAACCACTCTTTGGAGACAGGGTGACCCTCAGTGTCCTCCACACACTATTTGAAACCCAGAGATCTTCCTCCTACCACTCTGTCTCTTTTGCAAGAGTCTTGCAGATCCCTATCTTCCGAGCCTGACTGCCAAATGTCAGTCAGAGACTGAAACTTCTCATGCAGGTCCCAGTGAGGGAACGTGGTCTTGCAATATAATGATAATAATTATTCTTCAAATTAGACTTTGCACTCTGCAGATTTGCTCATTGCTTTTCCTCTCTGTTGGCTGAGTGCCTGAAATAACAAAGCCAGAGATTGTCTGCAAGGCAGTACTACATCTTATTTTAATAACCATAACTCATCGTTTTTTTTCTTTTTTTCATTTTTCAGAGAAAACATCTGAAGAACCCCCTGGCTTTGACCATATTTTATAGATCTATTGGATTGCAGAAGGACAAATAAGAAACATTCATAGGAAGGTGTTGTAGGAATGGGTAACTATTACATGCCTGCAAGGTGACAAATTCTGGCTACTGTGTGCACATGAAAGGAGGAGGGAAAGAGCCTGGAGACCTGTCCAAGAGCAGGAACTGGAATGGGGCCAGGTGGTTTTGCTTGCTGCTTGGGTAGCTCTGCAACGGGAAGGAAATTGTTCCTTCTGGCCCCTGCTTGATGATTTAAGTTAGTTTGGGCCTTTCATGTGCCAAACCCTGCTGGAGGGGGCCACGGTTGCAAACATGGCAGGGATGGGGAGAGAGGTACTCCGTAAGAAGCTCCCAGTCAAGTATATCTGGCTTTATGGGGTGAATGTACCATCCACTAGGACAGTGCTGCCAGTAGTTTATTTTATAGGGTTCAGCGCTCAAACAGGGCTACCTCTAATCAGTACCTTGTAGGCACCTGAAAGCACCTGACATTTCTTGTCACACAGGATTACTGTTATGGCTGAAGCATTGTTGTGGTTTAACCCTAGACGGCAACTAAGCCCCACACAGCTGCTCACCCACCCTCCCCACCTGGTGGGATGGGGGAAAGAATCAGAAGGGCAAATGTAAGAAAACTCGTGGGTTGAGATAAGAACAGTTGAATAATTGAAATCAAATAATAATAACAACAACAACAACAATAGTAAAAATGGTAGTGAAAAGAAAAACAACAAAAAAAGGAACAAAACACAGGAAAAACAAATGATGCAACTGCTCACCACCTGCTGACTGATGCCCCCCAGCCAACTCCCCCCAGTTGCTATACTGAGCGTGACGCCATATGGTATGGAATAACCCTTTGGCCAGGTTGGGTCAGTTGTCCTGCCTGTGCTCCCTCCCAGCTTCTTGTGCCCCTGGCAGAGCATGGGAAGCTGAAAACATCCTTGACTAGACTAAACACTACTTAGCAACAACTAAAACATCAGTGTGTTATCAACATTATTCTCAAACTAAATCCAAAACACAGCACTATGTCAGTTACCAGGGAGAAAATTCACTCTATCCCGACTGAAACCATTACAAGCATAAGCAGTCTTTTGGGTATAGCTTCCCAAAACCCCCGCACACCAGGCCCACCCTTACAGAAAATTTCCTAAATGACCTAAATCTTTGTAGGTCCAGCATGCAGTCACCTTTATGTCAGAGCCTTGCATCTTCTTCTTCCACACACCATTTTGGATCTAGCTACAGGCTGCCTCATTGTCCTAGAAGCTTTTTTGAGATTTTAGGTTATTTTTGCTTTTTAAACTCTTCTGTATATGTTGTTAACTTGGTTTCCAAAGAGGAAAAGGCTTTGTGGTCACACTGACTCTGTAATTCCTGAAGCCATGAGCTGATTTGATCCAGATTTTACCTTTTCCTGGTACAGGAAAGGCAAAGAAAGCTCAGTCATGGCCTTTTCTTCTTGGCAGCACTTGCGTAGCAAAGTGGCAGGTACAGACCTGCGGGCTCCAGAGCAGCTGCAGCAAATGCTTCTTCTGCCTGAAGAGGTGTTGCAGCAGAAAAGGACGTGGAGCTGAGATATAGGGTGGGAGGAATACAGACGGTAAGCTCCTTAGCACATCAGTCAATATGAGTAGGTTAAATTAAGTACCTTAAGGACACTTTTACTAAAAAGAGGTGTAGAAATACCAGAAAAGATATGACAATGGAAAGATAAAATAAGGGGAACAACTAGCTTTTCTCTTCGTTTTCTTGTTCCTTGTGTTATATGCTACTTTCTCTGCTATAACAGGATAAATATCTTCTCGTGCCTGGTACAGAGCTTCTGATTTTTCCAAGAAGATATTATAAACCCAACATAATTTAATGACTTCTTCAGTCTGGGCCATTTCAGACAACGAACACTTGGCAATTTAGCAGAGGTGCCGGGGCTGTAATGATCAGTGAATGAATTCCAGCAATGTTTTGGATGGGTTCCTGCTTCCAGTTGGCATTCACTGTCCTGTCTGATTCTCTGCTTGAGCTCTGTTTCATGAGCAAGGCATCAAGCCGTTACTGATTTTTAAAGCTGGTTCCCTTTGGCACCAGTTGCACTTCAGCTGAGTCCTGCAAACAAACAAAACATTTTTCAAAGTTGCTTGGAAATTTGGAAGGAGTCTCCCATTTCTCACTGCCTGCACTTTGAAAATACCTACCTGAACACTCACAGACTTCACCACTTCTGGAGCTGACAGGGGTTTCCTACATGTGATCCTGTGTGCAGGTTGCCTTTCAAAGTATTTTCTCCTGTTATTTGATAGTCTCCCAGTTCTGAAATAATCATAAAGACCTGAACTGTCAGACTGATTTATTTCTTTGTTGGGATAAAAATGAAATGAAACAGGCACAAGCCAAGAGTTTCCATAATCAGGAGATTAATATTAGGCTCTGACATTTTGATTTGGGCTAATAAATAAATAGGTATGAAAAAACACTGAATGGCTTCCAGCAGCTGTGTTTGGGGTTGATGGTTTTGAGTGCTCAGTTCTTAAGAAAAAGATGCTATTTTACTTACATGCATAGCTCTGAAGGCAGAGGTCTACGCTGAGTGTCTATATTTAAAATCCTGTCCATAATGTTATTTTATTTCACACATTCTAATAGGTAGGCATATTCCAGCTGGGAGGTTCAATGCCAGCGTCACGAGTCTGATGCTAAGCTCATGATAAAATCTTGGCCTAGAATTGTTTCATTTCAGCTCTGTTCCAGCAGAGAAATCAGGAAATCACTGTTGCTTTCAGAGCTCCAACTTTCTGCTCAGTTTTCCACATCTTCTTTTAGCTGCCCAAGTGCTTTACATTTTCCTGTAACTATTATCATAACAGCTTTTCATCAGGGTGAAAACTCGATCTGACTGCAGTACAAACTAGAAACCTGTTTTACCCAGCTCAGCAGACAATCCAAATCCATCCAAGACTTTATGAGCTGCCACAATTGCTTCATGGACAGAGCTAATGGGGGTTTTGGTATAGCTAGAAAGTGTCATGCCTTGGTACAAATGGGATGCATGTGGTAAAGATTTAGAAATGCTATCAGAATTTTTTAACAAGATTTCACTAGAAAATATTTGATCGAAGGAAACTAGAGCATTGATTCAGAAAGGCTGAGATTATAAGAAGTCACAACATTCTGCCGTGCTGTGGGTTTTCCATGGAAGACTTCCAAAACCTAGGGTCCAACCAGTAACATGTGATTGCCTCCTGCCTGAAGGCAGAAACTAATGATTCTGGGTCCAGCTTTTCTTCCTGATTTCAAATAACTCAGTCAGTGGTGTGGGTCAAATGGTCAAGAGCTGAATAGTTATTTTAACCAGGATCACAAGCACAATGCTGAGCCAATACCGAGATTCTCAAGGAGTGGTCTGTCAGAGGGAAGTGTCCACATTCTGAAGGAGAAGTGACTGCAAATATGTGGTGGCTTTGGAAGAGGTAGGCTGCCTAGAGAGACTGTGAGTTTTCCATCCTCTGGAGATATTCAGAACTTAACTGGAGAGGGCTCTGAATCCAAATTTGAAGTTAGCCCTGCTTTGACCAGGGGTTTGGACTAAATGATCTCCAGATGTCCCTTCCAACCTAATTTATTCTATTACTCTTTTTTTTGTGTGTGTGTAATTTCCTAGGTTGTCTAAGTTGCAGCCCTGACACTTCGGTCAGTAATAAAATGCCACCACAAAGCCACCTATAGAAAGTATCAACAAACATTTCACCATAGTGGTTCCCAGATAAAAAGATGTTGAAATGGAAAGGGGAAGATTATAAAAGTTTTTGTGAGGCAGAATAGAAAAGGTAACTGAAGGGGACAGACTTTTGGAGTTCTCTCACCAGGTTAATTCCCTCATCTTTTCCCTATCATATCTCCACTGTAGTCACCTTGATACACAGCATCCATGATGTAAGCTGATCAGGGCCCTGGAGAACATATGAGATCAGTGCTTTTCCTATCATATTTTCTCTGGCATTGGTAAGAGAAGGGCATTCCTACAGCTGATATCTCCACTGGACCTCCATGCAGAAAAACAAAACAGCTTAGTGCTTCAGGTCACTAGAGCTATTTGTTGCACAAACAAATAACAACTTTATGAGCTTTTCCAGGGCAGAAAAATGCAACTGGCTCTATTTGTTTGGAAATGTTGACAGTTATGTTTGTCAGAAAGTCAGAGTGGCTGTTGAGAGCTATTTTTCCTTTTTTTTTTTTTTTTCTTTTTTCTTTGAGATTCATAGGTTATAAAGTTGGAAGAGACAATAGTGCTAATCTGGACCAATGTCCTACATAACGCATGTCACAGGACTTCCCTGAATTAATTTTCATTTGAAGCTTTCTTTTGGGAAAGAAAAATCATGATGGAAATGTTCCCAGAAAAAAAAAAAAAAAGCTGTAAACTCTGGGTTTAGTTTTTCAATAGCTACTTGCCTTTCTGCTGAAACATCTGTGTCTTTATTTTCTAACTTGTCTGGTAGATTTTGAGCTATTAGAACTTTGTTAAACATCTGCACAACTTTCCCTCATCTTTTTTTGTTCCCCATGGAGGTAGTTACTAACCCAGTTAAAACATCACTTTGATGAGCTGAAAAGCTGAAGCTCTATCCTGCATGATCCCAGGACCTTTCAGACACCTTGTCAGGGTAGATGTCTCAGCCTATGTCTACATTTTCTGTCATTGGATGTATGGTTACATAGTGCAAGTCTCCTGTGTTACCCAGGTTATACTCACTGTAACAAAGGTTTGTTCTACCCATCTTTTAATATTTTTTTTCAAACTTCCATGCTTTGTACATGCTTTATAAGATGTTTTCATTGATTTCTTAAGGTGCTTGTAACCAGCAGAGCTTACAGAAATAGGATCATACTATCACTGCTTTTATTCCTGGTGGTATTGGCAGTTAGAGCAGTTGCAGCAGGTATAGATGGGCAAGGAAACTAACAGGAGTGAACCTTACATTAATGTCATAGATACCTTCAAAGGTGTGAGTAAGTCCTGCTAAATTCCTTAAACATCCAGGCCCTGACCAAGCTCTCCTCAGACCTCATCGCCATCCTGAAAAATGGCCATTGGTCTTTCTGAGGCACCTGGAAGTCCGAAGTCTTTGGGAATCACCGGCTGAGCTCATGGTGCTCATGCAAAACAAAGCTGGCTGGTAACAGGGAGCTGCGTGAGCTTGCTTTCCTACTCAGGGTTGTGCCAGGACATGAGAAGTTCCTGAAGATTATTTTTTCAATGCTTCAGCCATTTTTCTAGATCCATTCTTGGATCTGTTATCCCAGTAAGAATAATATATTTATAATTAATGTAATTATTTTCAGAGGGATCAAAGTAGCTGTACTTTATTCCTTCCATGCAATTCCTTTAAATTTGCCTTCTCGTCTTACTTAAATTTGCTTCTGGGCTTGGAGGAGATGAAGGGCACTTACCTTTGCTCTACAGAGAAACAAAAGGAAGAAGGAGGAAAAACTAGGCAGGCCAAGGAGTTGTTACTTCTTGATAATAGGATGATCTCCTTTGGCATGTAAAGGGCAGGACTGGTATGTAGTTGGTCTAGGGGTTCACTCCTGCCTGAACAAATTTGTGCAAGAGGTAGGAGGGGGTCCATCAACAGAGAGCACAGTGCCTGGTGGCACAGGAAACTTCTGAGGATATGGGCATACTTTCAACTTCCAACTTAGCCATGTGGGTATGGAAAATAATAAAGTACAGATAAGGAATCTTTCCCATACGGAAAACCAAAAGGAGCTCAGGAAACAGTAAACTGTAGTTGCTTGAGAAATCCCTTTGACATCTTTACACTGGTGTTTCCCATTCCCTATGCATTTTTACTTTGTGTTTTTTAGTAAACATAAGACATGATTAAAAATCACAGCCAGATGGTGAAATCAACATCCTGAAGAAGTATCAAGGGAAGAGAAATGAAAGAAGGAGGGGAGATTCTTATTCTGTGTTAATTTATCCAGGGAATATGATTGAGCTTATTGATGTTTCTTTAAAAATATGATGCAATTCTCAAAAGCTTTATTTTTTTTTTTTGTTAATCCTTATTGTACAGTTGCATCTATAGGGGAACTGAAAGGTGAAACCACTGTTCTTATCAAAAATGCTCTGATAGCACCATTTGAAATAACTTTGTAATTGGGCTGCTTTGTTGAGAGTTTTGTAAAAATATGGTGGCAGACCATGTATTGGAGAAAGGTTTCTTGTTTGTGAGAAGAGTCATTGGTGTGGAAACTGCGTTTCTCATATCAGTTTTGTGCTTGTGTTCCATAGCATGAAGATTTTTTTTGTTTTGCCTGGAGAAATAACCATACTTTATATTTGCTTTGTTACAGAATTAAAAATACCGTTGTATTATTTCATTGGATAATTTCATGGAATGGAAAAATGATGGCACAGCTTGGCATACAGTCATTGAAAATAAAGTCTGTGTTTCTTGATAGGATTCTGTTCATGTGCATGTGAATACGTGTGTTGAGCATTATAGAAAAGTTAAATGTTACTAAGTTTCATAGACTAGAATAGGACCTGAAAGGCTATAGTGAAAGGAAGTGAAACAGCAGCAGAGACAATACAAAAAATATAGAAAACATAGGAAAAAAGAAAAGGTGTCAGAGGAGGGATGTACTAGAGCAAGTGTGATTAAGCTGGAATGAAGGCAAAGGAAGAACAAATCCTGCCTTTGGAGGGAGCTTGCCTTTACAGTTCCCAAATGCCAATTATGATTAACAGGAATCTCTTATTAGCCTTACCCCAAAACAGTAATTGGTAATTCTTCAGTGGAAGCTCATAGGTAAAATGGATGTTGATATCAAGTCTGAGCTCCTAGATACTGAATGATCAGGACCCAAGACCCTTTTCTAACATATGCTTCTTTTCAGTGTTTGTGATCACAAAGCAGATTTCCAGGTTTAGTTCTACTATTTTACCTAATCTAGCCTTCCTTTTCCTTAGCACAAAAGAGGGGTGTCATCACAGAGGAGAGAACAGTCCTGCAAATTCATACTAACACAAGGAAGAGGGAGAACAGGGAAGGTCTCACTGCAAAACAACGATGGCCTTGTTGGAGGTTCCAGAGGTGTGTATGTGCCTGGAGTGACGCTATAACATGTGGATGAAAGTTTAAAAAGGATTCTGTGGGGACCAGAAAAACAAAGAAAACACACACAAAAAGAAAGCTCCTGAGGGAAAGAGGAACAAATAACACAGCAAGGCTGTGCTGGAGAGGAGCTAAGATGCATACCCGGCTGGATGGGGAGCTTTAGGCAATGGTAGCTCTTTACCAAAATTCTGCCCAGCCCCAGGAGGGCTTTGCATACAAAAGTAATGAGGACTTTAGATGGCTCAGTTACGGTGCTGTTCTGCTACTAGGATGCATTTACTGATTTTTCCAAAGGAGGGAGTTTGGGTATCCAGGACTTGGCCTCCCTTTACCAATGAGACACACATGATTGTGAAAGCTGTTTAGATTAGGGAATGCTTGTGTAATTTCGATGTCTCTTCCTGGAAAGGATACAGAAACAGAAAGAAGGTTCTCAGGTAAACAAGGTTATGCAATTGGTAAAGAAATTGGCTGCAAAAGGATGACATTAAGATTGAAGACACGATGCTTGAGTAGTTGACGCAGTTATTGCTGACAGTGTGCCCAGCTGGCCAAGAAGACCAACAGCATCCTGGCTTGTATTAGAAATAGTGTGGCTAGCAAGATGAGTGAAGTGATTACCCCCCTGTACTCGGTGCTGATGAGGCCGCACCTCGAATACTGTGTTCACTTTTGGGCCCCTCACTACAAGAAAGACATTGAGGTCCTGGAGCATGTCCAGAGAAGAGCAAAGAAGCTTGTGAAGGGTCTAGAGCATGAGTCTTATGAGGATCAGCTGAGGGAACTGGGGTTGTTTAGGCTGGAGAAAAGGATGCTGAGGGCAGATGTTATCACTCTCTACAACTACCTAACAGGAAGCTGTAGTGAGGTGGGTGTTTGTCTCTTCTCCCAAGTAACAAGTGATAGGAGAAGAGGAAATGGCCGCAAGTTGCACCAGGGGAGGTTTAGACTGGATATTAGGAAAAAATTCTTCACCAGAAGGGTTGTCAAGCATTGGAACAG
>VZTL01001784.1:27113-49782 GCA_013400535.1 Scopus umbretta
AGCTGAGGGAACTGGGGTTGTTTAGTCTGGAGAAGAAAGAGAAGGCTGAGGGGAGACCTTATCTCTCTCTACAACTTCCTGACAGGAGGTTTTAGTGAGGTAGGTGTTGGTCTCTTCTCCCAAGTAACTAGTGATAGGACAAGAGGTAATGGCCTCAAGTTGCGTCAGGGGAGGTTTAGATTGGATATTAGGAAAAATGTCTTTACTGAAAGAGTGGTGAGGCATTGGAACAGGCTGCCCAGGGAAGTGGTGGAGTCACCATCCCTGGAGGTATTCAAAAAAATTGTGGATGTGGCCCTTGGAGGCATGGTTTAGTGGGCATGGTGGTGTTGGGTTGCTGGTTGGCCTAGATGATCTCAGAGGTCTTTTCCAACCTTAATGATTCTATGATTCTATGATTCTCCACGACTTCTCAAATAGTATCAAGAGTGGCCTCACAATGACATCAGCCAGCTTGCTCAACACCCTTGGGTGGATTGCTTCAGGGCCCATCGTTTTGTAAGAGTCAAGCTCCTGTCATGCACAATTACTTCTAATCACAGTCACTTGGTTGAATAAATTCTTGGGGTAATGGTGCTGTGTTGGATCTTGAGGGTGAGAGAAAGGTATCAGAGATAGCAACAGGTATGATTAGATACCATAACAGTGTTAAGGAGAAGCAGACTACTGGGGATCCTGTTAAGCACTATGAGGTACCCTAACTTGTCTGGTACAGGCTGGAGGACAAGTGGTACTGATGACAGCAGGGTCCAGGTATTCCAGTGTGTAAGCAGTCACAAATTTCTTTGTTGAAGTGACAGGATTCTGTATTCCAGTCATGAGGAAAATCTTACAGAGAAACTCTTCAGGTTCGGTAAGATAAATAACTGCCTTAAGAAGGAGATTAGAAGGGAGAGATATTTCAAAGAGTGGAAAAAGGGCCATCAGCAGTCATGGAGGTCAAAATGGGGTGGAATGAAGTGCAAATTGCCAAATGCCAAGCTGAGACAGACTTAGCAAAGGATATTAAGACAAATAACATAAAGTTCTTGAGTCATGTAGGAAAAGAACTGAGTCTGCTATGCAGTGAGAATTTTATAAGCATTAAGTATAATAAAATGTGACACCAAAATAAAATTATTACTCAGATTCAGTTTTCAAGAGCAACTATGGTACCAACTATGGGGTAAAGTCGTAACAGCCAATGGGAAACAAAATAAGAGAAGTTTTACTACTAATATGCTACAGCTCTAATAAATTGAGGATGGGAGAAAACGTAGCATGCATTTGGCAAAGGTGTGTAGTGTCTGTGTAAATGGATAGGCTCCTATCTAAAAAATAAAAAATTCAATATGTCCTAGACTTCAGCTTTCCTACTGAGCTGTATGGGAAACTCAGTCACGCTGCATGATGTGAGGATGTGCAGAGGGGTTCCAGGGTGAGTGAGCACCCGCTCAGGCAAGGCAAGAGGGAGCACTCAAGGAAAAGTCAGTGTCTGGGCAGTGACACCATGCAATGTGTTTATATTAATGACCACAGGGGAAAATAAGTGTGTGCTGATGAGATTTTGTAGTCACTTGAAGCTGAAAGGGCATGCCATTATCTTCCAGGAAAAGCTGTGTGCCCTGGCAGACAAGAGGTACAGAAGAGGTGAAACTCAGCTGGACAATTGCAAACCTCTGTTCTTGCAGACTAATTAAAACTTCTGCTAATAAGCTGGGAATTTATTGCTTGTGTGGGTTCTTCTATCAATTACGGGATGCTCATATACTGCTAATCTGCTAGATCCAAGGAAAAAAGCTAAAGGCAAAGCTGTCCTAAAAAACATCAGAGGAAGTATTTCCAGCTTACTTATTATGTATTAGAATCACAGCAGAAGATGTTGGAAAGACATAAGATGGGATACTATGTTCCCTTCTGGTCATGGACATTCAGAGATGAGCTGTAGAGGAGGACTGATAAAGATAATAAAGAAAAGGGGCATCTTATGCAAAAAGTCTAAAAGAAATTGTCCTGTTTAGTCTAAAACATTGGAAACTTGGGAGAGGAAAATATGTAAAAGAGAGAGAGAGAAAAAAAAACAAACAACCCTCTGTTAAAATTAAAGATGTGTAAATAGGGGTCAAGTGAATATGATGAATACCTTTGTCCTGGAAAATGGGAACAAATTCTTATCCCCAGGAAGTGCTTAACTCTGAAAAATCATTAAAAACCTGAATGACTTTTAAGGTGGAGCTGGAAGTTTCTGAAATGTTTTATATGACACTGCTACCTTCAATAGCAAAGGGTTGTCTTAAGGACTCAAAGGCATTTTTCAGCTGAAAATCCAAATATAAGAAAAGATGACAGCATCTCGAACACACTTGCTACTTTTTCTACCTCTGAAAGCTGCCAAATCAATCAGAATGATAATGAATACAATTAATCCCTGCTTTTTTCCCCATAAGTTTGAGATATATCTGAAGCCAATGTCAACAGTTATGCCTAATTTAGTTGAAAAGCGTGTATTTAATAACTGGAACTGTGTGATGCAAGGAAAGAATGATAGATAATGTTTCCTTTTTCCAAAAATAAAAGACACGATATGGAGCAATGCTGCTGGTCATCATTACCAGCAATAAATCTCTACTCATGCTTATTCATTGACATTAAATGTCATCTCGTACTCACCCTGTCAACACAGGATTGCTCTTCACTTTGCTTCTGCCTCTTATACAGTGCCCTCACTATAAGGTGTATGAATGTTACATATACATTGCAGGTTTTTTTACTAGCTTCTCCTCCTTGTGGAAGAAGAATGTGACAGGGAATGAGTTAATTTTATAATTAATTTGATAGGTTTTTATGTTTTGTTGGTTTTTCAAATTCATGTTTTCCTTTTAGCAACAAGTAAGGCAAAGTCAGGGAATCTTGTGCTCAGAGTATAGCCTGGGGAGGGATGTGATGCTCTTTTGTGTTTGTGGAGTTTATTTCACAGTATGGACAGTCCATTAAACAACTACATCTCCTGAGCTGTACCAAGAGCTGCTGTGCATCATAAAGGTTTTTTCAAGAGTTTCTGGGAGAGGTGCATTAATATACCTTTAAATGATGTAACCCTTATGACCTGAGTTATAGCTATTCTGTACAAGAGAACAAGGAACAATTTTCCTCTTACTGGTACATCTTTTTCACAACCAGGTGGGATTCATCTAACTTACCTTGGAAGAGACAGCTACTTTTTAGATCTCTAAAATTGGGTGACACATTGAAAGTGCAATTAATGTTGTCGGTAATGTCATCTTTGCAGTCAGAAACATGTACTCTGAATGACTCTTTTTTTTTTTTTTTTTTTTTTTTCCTAGTGAAACCACAGATGAGAATGTAAGGAATATCCCAGGGGGAGAGTTAGGAAGAAAAAGTGGGAGCAGCGAGAAAAATGAAGGAAGAAATGGTGGAAACTGGGGATGGCAAGATCAGCAGCTTCTGGTTCCCAATTGCTTGTGAGACAGCATGTTTGAAGAGGGAGCAGAAGGCAGCCATTAGGAACACCAGTTAGTTTTCTGGAGATAACATTGGCCAGCAGCACATAATGAAAAAACACATATTATCAAAAGAAGAGCCAGGTACAGTGTGATTTTGCACAAAGGAAACAAGGTTTGGATTTGAAGAAAGAGCAGAGCCAGGATGGCTGGAGAGAAGAGGGAATAGGAGAGATTCAGGGCAGCAGTGGAAAAGGTTACACAATTCCCTTAGATGTGGGAGAAAATGCATAGTAGAAAGCATATGACAGAGGGAAAGGAACAGCAGACACAAGAGACTAGTCCCAAAAGGGATAAGGTAATAATGGAAATAGCAAGCATATGTATTTCTATATGCTGCATGAAGACAAAATTTGTGTGTGTTTATGATCACTGGAGACAGGAATGAACAGAATGTAAAAGCTGAGGTTCTGAACCAAGTATACAAAGAGAATGTCCAGGTATAATCCACATTTTGAAAGGCACATTTCTCTGAATTTCTTCCTTTTTCAGTGTAAAGTTCACCCCTCAGCTGGCATGCGTTGATATTTGCAGTTTGACAGTATGACCAGCTGTGTTTTATCAATTCAAAAGGGAGGAATCCATGTCAAACTTTGTGGAGAAGGAAAAGCTATGAGCAACTCACATCACAGTAGGGAAAGGGGAAACAAGTTTTCTTTTTCCCTGGCTTTAAAGGGACCTAGACATTATGAACACAAAATTTGTAGTAAGCATAGTCAGAAAGAGAAGGACAAATACAATAGGGAATGTCCCACCTGTTAAGGCTATACAAAGTGTTTAGAAGATGTGATGTGTTATGTTCCCACATGTAACAGACAGTCTAGCAATTTTTGGAAAATGTGAATTATGGGCAGTCTTGTCTAAGTAGGTAGCAAATCTACAGATCAACATTTCAGTTGTCTGAAGAACTTCTGCTTCTGGAGACACACTGATTCTTTCTTCATTCATTTTGTTTTTCACCTAGGAGTGTGAGTAGATGTGCATTTTTAAGTCAGATGAGGTTCAGATACAGTACCCAGTTTCATCCCATCAGGTGAGTAACTCAGTCCTAGCTAGTCCATCTGAATGATGAACTAGAGGTAGGATTCTTTCCTCAGTAGTAGTAGAGAATAAAAATTTGTGTGAAATACCAAAATTCTTTGAAATTGAGGAAAGCATTAGTATATTGCTCCCCCTTTTAAAAAATGCCAAGTGTTTGTTGTTTGCAGTTCAGGTTTCTTTGCTTTAGCTCAGTGGTATAAGATTTCTTCCTTATCTTTTTGTTCTAACAATCCGCCTGCTACTCTTCAAAAAAGTCCTGCTGGAACAAGGGTTTGCATACAAAATTATTTTAAATTCAGACACTTCATTCTCTTCCCTTTTGCTGCAAGTTAGGCTTTGCTGAGTTTCTCAGATAAATTTTTATTTATTTTTATCTCCCAGATAAATTTGCAGTAATTTTTCTATGTCAGGAAAGATTATTTTACCTCTGCCCCATTTTTTTTTTTCAGAAACATAAAGAATATTCAGAAATATAAAATAGAAAGGCTAAGATTGGTGTGAATGGAGAATGCCTGGGTGTGCTGGCACCTTATAGAGCTCACGGCAGAGCGGGACTCCCAGAATGGCCTGTGTTAATGGCATCCAGATTATCAGTTCATCAAGACTCCACCACATCCACCTGCAGTTTCATGACGTGCTTGGAAAATCCAGCTTGTAGAAAGGAGATCAGCTTTATGCAGTTCTGTGTTATTATGTTTAACAATTGTTTCTTTTGCCTTCTAGACCTGATGAGATAGTTTTGGGAGCTGATCCAAAAACAAGGCTTTGTTGGGGTTCAGTAAGAAAGGCTCTGTGTTTCACAATGTGGTTTTTTCCCTTATAAAAATTTAAGAAACTCACAATAACAGCCCCAAATCATGCTGCACACAGAATAATTTTTGGAGCTCCCTCTGGGAAGACCTTTGCATGGTTTTGTTGTGGCAACCAGATAATAGTGAAGAGCCCACGCAACGAGTGTTTCTGCAAACTGTTGACACAGCTCACAACAATAGAGCTGTCTGCTCACAGCAGTATAAAGCTAAGAAAAGCTTCATGAAATATTGGGTGATTAGTCCTCCCTGTAAAATACCCAGGTAAGGAAGGTATTATTGATGAATACACAGTAAAATCCTGCCTTTTTAAAAAAGTGTAGCTTTTAAAAATTCTTGTTTCATCACTGACCTCTCAGGGCGATTTATAAGCCTTACAAGTAGTTGGAAAGAAAATTTAGGTGAGACTCAGGCAGGTGGGTTTTTCTTGCTTACAGGCTAAAGGGAGACCTGGCTGATATTCAACCATCCAGAAACATGAGTAGTCCTGCTCGCTCCCCTTCACTGGCAACCAGTGTGCTCACTCGGGTCTGGCAAGAGCCAGGTGTCCGTCAGAAGCAACAGCCACGTGTCCCTGAGAGGCAATTTTATCAAAAATTTGGCCAACACTGCTTAGAGGAAAAGGGTGAGCAAGCAACCTGAGCAAGCATCTTCTGTAATCCCTGGAGTAGATTTAATCCATTCCATTGATTGCAACATTTCCAGGCAGCAGTGTGAGTCTGAAATCAGTATAACCTTTACTTTATCTCACCACAGGTGGTGGTCTTAAGTGTCTCTTGTGTGAGATAACCAAAGGCTCTGGGAAGGCATCTGGCGGAAGGTCATGCACTAAAATGTGGGTAATACAGGTTGAAAGCTGGCTGCAAATAGCCCAGAGGCACCATCAACTGTATGCACTATTCTGAATCTAATGCATTTCTAATCATGCTTAAAAAAAATCATGTTGCTTCTCTTTCAGGTGGATCTCATCATGTTTTCTGTGCAGTTCAAGCCAGTTACCCATCTATCTTCAATACTGATAGAAACAAAACTGAGAAACAATTGCTACTGGACTCCTTTTGGAGATCTAGTTCGGCTTTCATGAAGTGATATGCAAACATATTTTTTTTTTTGTCTTGCATAATTTCTTGCACAGTCCTACAGACATTTTTCTTGACTCACATTTTCGTATGAGAAACAACCAGGAATGACTGGGCCAACCCTTGGACAGAGCTGCAGCAAGCTGTCAGGAGCTGGGGAAGGCTATTTCCTACACTGTACTATCAGACTTGGCACTGGATGGTTGATGCCAAATTATTTTCATTGAAAAATAAAAAAGTAATTTTTCATACCAGTATCAACCATCAAGAGGGTAAACTCCCACCTCTTCATTTTGTGCTGAGTGCACCAATAAAAACATCATCAGCTTTATGTTGTCCTTATGGTGCCCTCCTCTTCAGAGAAGAGCAAAGCATTGTCCAAGCACAAGTCAATGGTGTGAGGAAAAAGGAAAGCTGATTTGAGTGTAACAGGCTGTGATTTTTTCTGGAGGGTTTCAATCCCTGGAAAGATTAAAAGATAATTGTATCTTTACTACAGGATTGCAGAAGGGTTTAAGGGAATTACAAAACAATTTTTAAACGTAGGCCTTTCTACAGAAAGTTTAACAAACCTATGATATTTCTATTATTTTATTTTTATCACATGGTGAAATACTTTTTCTTTAGAGTGGAAATAAGATCTTCTCATTACCATTTTAATACTAACTCTTGGCCAGCCTGTCAGTTCAAATGGCAGGGCAAACAAAAGCACAGTGCTGCCTCTGGGAGGTCCCTCATCTCAGCAATATCTGAGGGATTATGAATAAAGCAAGCTGATTTACAGAACAAATCCAATTATTTCTCTCATGAAAATTTCTGTCATAATCATTAAGGTCTCTTTTACACAGTGGAAGACCAAGTAGTATTGTAAGAATTGTACATTCTGTCAATTTTGTCTTCTTTTCTTAACACTAATTTCAATTTATGTTAGAACTTTTTTTTGCACAGCTGATCTCAAATGTCAACAAAGTCTACCTGCAAGCAGCTCTCTGCTGCCATAAATCATGCACTTATTGTACCTTAGGGATGTTAGAAGCTTAGTGCCCACAAAGACACATAAGTATTTGAAAAAAGTCTACCATTTTAGCAGGCAATCTGACAGATGGATTTTGTCTCCATAGGTATCAAGTAACCACTCCGTCACTTAATAGTTTATTATAACAGTAATCACCATGAAAATTTCCCAAAGGGAGGCTTTAATTTTTCACTTCTGAAGCCACACTGAAGGAATTGAGTCTGATTTTAGTATTCATATCTTCTCATGAACTCTTCTCTGCATCTTTGTGCTCACAGATGAGCATGAACGAAAACGAAATGAATGAGTGTTTACAGAAAAACAGACTGTAGTAACATACCACATGAGAGGGGGGAAATTAAAACACTGTCCTTGTAGGTGTTATTCGGCAAAAACTCTCAGTGACTTCTGGTGGCCTAAGAAACCAGTGTGGGACCAAGATCTGAATCAGTTGTACCTGGCTTATTTATCTGAGGAGAAATCATGGAGACAATGTTTTCTTAGTTTTAATATTTCATAGCAGTGAGCTTCTACTGCTGTACACAGACATATGCATTGCAATGCTGACCGATAAAGACAGCCTAGACTCAGCTGCAACCAACCTGTAGATCACAAGCTAATGTGGTGCCATTTGTTGGTTCAGTTATTATTTTACAATGAGGTGAAGCCTCATTGGATCTTGTGAATGCCCAGTATGCGGTGGAGGGTGCTTGGGGAGCCACAAGATTGTGGCTCAGAGATGCCTTGAGATGATGGTCAATGATGGTCCTGTGCCCCTCTACAGCTACTTCTTGTCGGGGTTCTGGCCTACGATAGCTCAGGGGAGGTTCACCCACTGACTGCAGAAGGGTGAGGGTTCCTCCCTCCCCAGTCCACCAGGTCAATGAAGTCACCTGCAGAGTCCACAAGTCCTGTGGGAAGTGGTGTTGCCCCTGAGAAATTCCTCTTTTTCACGTGGAAGGTTAGCAGCCAGACCCTTAAATAAGTTTGCTTTTTTTTGGCCAATTCTTTTATAATACCTGGATATTAATATAACCTTTTAAACATCTATGATCTGTCAAGGTCACCTTACTGCCATAGCAGGGGGTCAATGCCCCTTGTCACTGCAGAGAAAGACAAATAATCTGAATTTTATCTTTTTGCTTTGGCAACTGATGTCTTCCATGACTAACTGCTTTTTGGAATTTGCTTTTTGAAATCTTGTTTGTGTGAGCAGAAGAAGGTACAAAGACTCATCCTGCTGACTCATTTGTTCTCACCTGGATGATGGCTGTGGGAGACATACAACGCTGGTTCCTTGTACTGCCCACTGTGTTTCATCTCGCAGGGGTTCACATGCTGTCAGTTCACACTGGAACCAGATTTGTACCCAGTCATTTAAATTTCAAAATACTTGGCTTCAGCAGGAGCACATTTTGACAATCTGTTTGAGAACAGATTAGAAGGATATTTTTCTCTCTTTCCCTTTTCTTCCCTTGTGTGTCATCTGATTCATAAGTTGTCATCAAAACCCCCACCTTACCTGCTCATGGAGCGCTCATTTCCTGAGAATTTAAAAGCCACTAAAGAACAGTCAAGCACTGTTATTATATTTTTATGTTTAGTGCAGTAGAGACTGAAATGCATGGCTTTTCCCCCAGAAGTTTATTATCCCATTATAAAAGTGAAGTTGAGTGAATGGAGCTATTAGTTAAAAATGAGGGACAAAGATTTCAACAATAAAATCAGAAAATTGCTTAATTGAAGGGAGATGCTGCCAGCTCCCCCTGGAAGCCAGCTGGAAGCCAGTTCTGCTTTGCAACGGAGTGGTGGGTCTCTGACAGGGTCCTGGTTCCTCTTGCCTATGACCTCCTCCCAGAAGTCTGACTTTTGTGGGGCTGTGTATGGTCATTTGTGCCTGATGGCTCCTAGCCATTTGAAGCTGTTGCTGTGTAGCTTGTGGGGCCAGGAGGATTGGCTCTTTTTGGTCTCTGCATTGCCAACTGCCTCCTCTATGTAAAATGTAAAAGATGTTTCCTAGCTGTAGTCAAAGCTTCCAAGACAACCTCAGTGGATGAAACTTAATGTGGTGACAAGAGCATCAATTTTCACCATGCTCTTATCTTTAAAATTCTTCAATTCTGGGATTCTGGGAAGTAGTAATTTTAATTAAAATGCATAGCATCATATTACTGAAACTCCTCTTTTGCTCTGCCTGGAAGAAGAGCTGCAGAGAGAATGAGGTTAAAGGAAAACAGGGTCTGACTGTTTCCAGCTGGAAAAATGGACTGTTAGATGGGTTAAAAATGGGCCACCAGGCTCAAGAGGTATTAATCAATGGTGGAAAGTTTGTTTGGTGAGTATGAAGTGAAGTACCTCAGTAGCTCAGGTATTCATACTGACCCTGACACTGGTTGTATTTTCAGCTCTGCATGAGGAGACAGAGCACACTTTAGAAAGGATGGAGATAACACTAAATTAGAGGGAGGGATTGATGTGCTAAATGGAAAAGATTTGATTCAAAAGGAATGTGAAGGATTTTGAGGATTGATTTGACGGAAACCTCACAAAGTTCAACAGAAGGGTGTGAGGCTCTGCAAATGGAGCAGGATACCCCCCACCCCCAAACACACCAGCTGACTTGACTGGCTGAAAAGCCACCATGTGAAAAAGGACCTGGGGCTGTGATGGACACTAGGCTGAATATATTAGCCAGAAATGCACTTACACAGGAAACAAGGCAAACTGCCCACTGGGCTCCAGCAGAGGTAATGTGGGCAGCAGATCAAGGCGAATCTGTGTTCCCCTTTGTTTAGCACTGGACACCACCTGTGGGCTCCCCAGTTTAAGAAGGATGCGGATGAACTGGAGAGGTTCTAGAGCAGAGCTCCAAGGTGGTCAGAGGCCTTGAGGAGATGCTGGGACCCTTAAGAGCTGGGCTTGTTTGCTGTGGTGAAGAGATGGCTTCAGGGTGATCAGCTAGCAGCCCACAGCTGCTCAATGGGGAGTTACACTGATGACAGAGCGAAACTGCTTTCTGATACAGCAGAAGGAATAATGGTGGGCAAGGCTTAAAATTGTCTTTGGGGAAGTTCAAGTTGTGTATGAGAAAAAGCTTCTTCAGCAGGAGGGGACCAGGGACCCTGGGAGTCATTGTCCTTGGATGTTTTGAAGATGTGGCACATCTGACAGTGTTAGTGATAGCTGTGCTTTGACAGGAAGGCTGGATTAATGACCACCATAGATCCTTTCTGACTAAGGTATTTATGATGCTGTGACAACAGCTATCACAAAAATAACTTGGATTTTATATTGGGGAAATTACACTTCATTCATCTTAAACTTGTTTCTTCTGCGATATCCCAATATTGAGCTTTCTGAGACCTTAGAGTATTGGAAAGGGATCAAATACACAAAAATGCTGTGTGTGAGGTAACAGCATTACATTTAAGTCAAAAGAAAATCTCATTTCTCTTCACTTGATTTTATGTCTCTGCTAAGAATTACAAAAATGAACATAAATGATCACCTAAATATACAGACACATACACACACATAAAAAAGTTTATATTTAGATATATAAATAACTGGGTCAAATGGTGTGAGATTGGTTAGGAAGATTTAAAGTTTGAATCTGGCTGAGTACTCAATAATTCATATTGTTCTCAGCAGGACTTGTTGAGCGGGCTGCTCAACAGGTTTGAAACTCAGACTACTTACTTATCTGCCTACTTAGGACCTGGAATTTGATCTTGCACTTACTGAAACCAGTGGTAAGGCCCTACCAGCCGAAGGATTGGAGACTTTTCCAGCTTCACCTTTTAGCTTAACTGGACTTCTTGATGTTGCTTTGGCTTATGTGCAAAATGACTCTAAAATTATTTTATTGTGGTTGGGCAGAGTGATATGCCTATTTTAAACTCTGCAAATCATGGCACAGAGTCTCAGATTGGAGGAATGAGGTATACTGAAGAGTTAATGATATTTGGAGTAGAGAGAAGAGGCATGGTAAGGTGGGAGAGCTAATGGAGTGAAGGGGGTGAGCCCTGGCCAGGAAAAGGGGTAAGTAGTATATGGAAGAGGCATAGCTATAAAGAGTTGGGATGTGCATGGGGCATAAGTTAGGGAAATGACTGCTCTGAAACAATCCTGTGAGGAAAATTGAAGGGTTTAAGGTGTGTTAAAGGTTTTGCAACCTCAAACTAACATTTATGGACAATCTGGAAGAAGGAATTTTGTTGTTTTGCATATCAGCTCTTAGTAATTATATATGTTTCTCTAAATTTGTTGGAACTATTCATATGTAATGGTATGTTGCAGAGTTTCACAGCGATCTTGTGAAATACACTGTGGTATCAGATTATGCGTATTGCAAGTCAGTGTTTAATGCTGGCTTGAGGAGCTTAACCTAGAAACTTGCTAGCGGTTATTGAACACAAGCCTCGGTGAGGTTTCTGAGAGTGCTGTGACACTCCTCTGGAAGACCAAACGTACTCCACAAGTTTTGCAAGGCTGTTGGATGGGAAGAGACAAAAGTGGGGAGACTGTCTGGGAAAGGCACTGACCCAGCACGGTGCCCATCGGTGGGGCTGCGCCACTATGCGCGGGCTGAGAACTTGGCGCGGGCTGTGGCAGTGGCTATTGTGTGCTATGAATGGCTGCTTCATGCTAACCAGACTGCGGTGGCTATTTTTAATCCCAAATTCTAACATGCGGGTTTTAGAACAGCGCTTGTCTCGAATGTGAAAGAAACCACAGAGCAAGGGACTAAAGGGCTGTTTTGAAAAAGGTCCGGAAGGGAAGCCACACAGACTGGAAAGCTGCCCTGCTAAAACCCAGCTTTAAAGAAAAAAACAGACATCTCCTGAAGAAAAGGGAATAATCCTTTTGAAGGCTGCCAGCAGAGGCATGGATTCAAGGCTGGGTCAGATGCTTGGGTTGATCCTAATTATGTATACCACTTATATTTTAATTATAAACTTGTTAACCCAAGATTGCCTTTACCTAGATGAATAAGGTATGTAGTACAAAGAATAGTTAATAAGAAGGTAAGAATAGCTAACCAACACTATGTTCTTTCAGAGCCAAAGAAGAAAGCTATAACCTGTGCACAATTTATGCATAAGAGAAAACCTGCAGTAGGTGTGTAAATGACCATGGTCCTGACAAAACCACATTTTGGAAGTAGTTTCTTCACTCTGTCCTGTTGGCTGAGGAGCTTGTCTGAAGCAAGCTGCAGGCACCTGCCCCTCATTATAATTTGTTAAATATTAATGACTGCTTCACACCCTTGCAGAAGTCTTTGTGAAATTCCAGCCCTGCTTGAAAATACCTGGGTTGCAGCAAGATGAGACTGAACAGAGGAATGTGTTGGCAACATCCAGTAGTGCTCAATTATGAATTTAGCAGCTCCACTCCAAATTGAAGGGCATAAGCCTTAAAGATATTTTTTTTTTTGTCTCAGACATTTATGTACCTTATTCCTTTTAGAAACCAACAGCTAAATATGCAGTGGCATTCACAAAAAGAGATTTTTCCTTTTTTCTGAATGGATAGGTTGGCTGAAAAGTTATAGTCATGTATGCAAGAAGCTTGGCTGAGGCATATCTGGCACCTATGTGTTAGACAAGGGCATCTTGGGCCGCTGCAGGACTTTTCTATTTATAGTAAAGGAGGCCTTGGCCCCAAGCACCTACTAACAGCCTTAACAAAGTGTATAAATAGCAATTACTTGGATAACTCAGTCAGACCTGACTGTACTCATAAGCCTTTAATGTTCCTTTTTTCTTAATTCTGTGGGATATTTTTGTATGTGACATCCCAAAAGAAGGTAAAAATATCCTACTCTTAATACAATGTAAACATTACTGGTTAGAAGAGCCTTTTGTCATTAAGATAAAGAATTTTCCCCTCCCCTCCAGGCCTGGGGTAATCCTTACCTCCCACAGGTTTGGATCTGATTTTTTTCCTAAAATCCCTTTGTAATATTAGTCCATTTTTGATTTTGATGCCCTAACTTAAGACATTACTGCATTTTACAGTAAGAGGAAAAGAAGGAATTAATCTTTTTTAAAATCTTGTTCTAAAAAGCACTGTGGCAAATGAGACTACTTCAAGGAGAGGGGAAGATTAGTGCTAAAAAAGAAAGGTCTTTCCTCCTCGCTAAATGGAAAGGTCTCTTGAAGAAAAAAATGAAGTAAAGGAGGCATGATCAAAAGTGTGTGGAAGTCACAGAGCTCTTTACATTGCCTTCACTGGGTTTTGATTCAGGCTCACAGAATGTCCATTACATTTTTATTACCCTTTCTGGACACATAAAATGTAACTTTTATTGTTTAAGAAAAAGTAACTATGAACGACTTTAGCATTCACTGGAGTGAATCATTGACTTGAGCCAAGTGTAGTGTGACTCAGGGGTTCAAAGCAAATCCCCACAGCCCCATCCTCCACTCCACTTTATGAAGCTCCCCCAAGCAGTCACCATGCCAGCCCAGGTTTGCAAGCAGGGACGTGCAGCAAAAGCAGGATTGCTCATTGCTGTGTGTTCATGTTGGGGCATGATGGGTAGAAGACAACACAACATGTTCCTGAAAATAATTTCTGTTGGTGACATACAAAGCCTTTTCTCTGGTGACCCCTGCAAACATGAATGCATCTCACAGCAAACATGCAGGAGCCCAGGAATTAAATCCTGTCCCAGCCCAATGGTTGCTGCCAGCTGAACCTGTGAACATGGGATTGTCCCTTGAACTGGATTTCCTGGAGTTAGACTATTGTACCTAGGAATCAGAGCCTGTGTATATGGGTCTTGCCATATGCATTGCCAGTAGGCACTATCGATCCTCATCACTTTGTCTGTTGACTCATACTGCATGGCCATACTCCTTAATGGTGACCGGCTGCACATTCGTTGGGCACAGCAAGAACTGATGTGGCTGACTTGAAAAAGTCACGCTGAGTTGCCCCTTCCCTCAGAAGGTGGAGAGAGGAGCAGGAATCAAATCTCCCAAGCCTGCTTTCCTGTGCCACTGCACGTGTCTGATGTGCTGTGCCTTGGGGGAGAGGGAAACAGTACTGGGATACCTGAGAGCTTTGGGGTCTGTGCCCAGCATGGAAAGCTGTTGATGGCACTTTATCTTCTATGGAAGGCACAGTCAGATCCCTAATTTACTGTAGCATTATAAGGTTTAGCACGTTTCCTCCCTGCCTCTGATAAAGGAATGCCACAAGCACATTCAAGAGAAAGCCTGCACACACCTTGTGAAACACCATAAAACTACCTTTGGTGACAGCTGGAGCAGGAATGACCTCAGACTAAATATCCTATCAAAAAAGCTCACTGCAGGTGGCTTGTGCCTTTGGGTGTGGCAGTCACGAAACTTGGAAGTGTTGAATATCTTGACAAAAATTCTCAAAGTGAAACCGAAGTTAGTGGAAGAATCTGCCCATGGATCCACAGGCCCTAGTGGGTAGAAACTGCCACAGGGGCTTGTGAGGCAAAGTAGAATTGCTGCTGTTACCGAGTCCCTCTTTCTCTATGTGGTAGAGTTTTCTTTAAGTTCTCAGGGCTTTCTCATAAAGCTCTGTATCTGCACCACTCTTTATGCCGTGGATATTTAGTGTTTTAGTGGAGCTCAGACATCTTTCTGCTTGTGGCCTGTTCTTGTTAATTTCATTTTTTGGTCAATAATTCTAGATAGTCTCAGGAAGGGGTTAATGGTTTGTTATCGTGAAGACAATTCTGGCTTGTGGAGAAATCCTGAGGTTATTTGTCAGAAATAAGCATCCGCTTTGAAAGGTATTAATTTTCTTTGAAAAAGATAGAGACGTGAAGGAAAGTCACTGTGCTGTGTGCATAGTTAATTCTGGGCATGGTGTGTTATCATTGTAGTTCACTGTCCCCACCACTGCTGCCTGGGTTTGTCACACCCCACACTGTCCCATGTTTGGCTATAAGTTTCTCATGGTAGTCCTTCACTCTGTGTCCACCCTGTGCCTTGTCTAACAAAGTCCCTCTCAATTAAAGTCTCATACTCCTGCTCTTATGTAAAGAAATAGTAACAAGATAAAAAGAAGTTGTTCATGAGATGAATGTGTCCTGCAGCCAATGCACAAAACTGTGCTCTAAAAACATGGCTGTTTTTGTCATGGTAGAAGTATATCACAAGATGGTGTACACCAGCATAAACATTGCTGTGGGGGCTGTTGTCCCCCCTTCCGATCAGCAGTCCCTGTTGTGGTTTCTGTGCTGTATGGTGACATCTTGGATCCATCCCCTTCGTGATTACACCCACTCCTGCATGTGCCCAGGAGATGGTTAGGCTGGAGTACCATAAACCAGGGGCTTGTGGCAGCCCCAGGGTTTGATCCAATCTGCAGAGTCTCACTGACAGCCCAGCTTTGCTTTTTCCCTGGGTGGGTTGGCTGAGATGTTCAAGGGTGATTTATAATTATGGGAGAGACCTGCAGTGTTGCAAGATGGTATCAACTCCTGATGGATACTCACACGTTAGGTCCCCCAAATAAGTGCCTCTTATCTATCATCCTTACACAAATATGTGTTTACACTGACATTTATGGTTGCAGTCTTGAAGTGCTGCCAGACCACTCAGCTTATTTTGGGATGATGAACATATGGTTCCAAAGCTTCATTGTTACAACAGTGGAAATAAATCAAACATCGTCTTCTTGTTCTGATTGTTTGTTGAACAGTGGCTGGGAGCATTAAGGTGGTATCTCTAACAATTGCATTTTTGAATTGAGAAATGGATTTCCTTCTACTCCCTTGCTCTATTTTTTCCTGCTATTCCAGTGTTTTTAGAGCTTTTCTAAAGAGTTATGTAAGGTTGGTTTTGGGTTTTTTTTAATTGTATCCTCCATATTTAAGACTTTTAGATACTTATGATATTTACAAATATCTTGGTGAGTCTGGTGCATGTGTTCAGTTGACTCTGCATGGTGCTATGCTAACTCATTGACAAGCTTTTTGAATGTATGGGTCCAGACTTCTGTTGTGCTTCTTTTCAAAACCTCTGTCATTTTCACCCCAAGACTGTTCACCATCTGGGTCCAGTGTTTGTAGGGTGGAGTCAGAACATGGTGGAACGCAGCATGGCTTTACATGTGGATAGAGTTGTGAAATAATGAGCACCCACATTATGCAAACACAGACAAAGGCCCTTTAATGGTCCCATCATACTTTATTTGGACACTGGAGCTTGTCCTGATCCTGGCTCTGAAGGAACTGATGAGGGGCTTGCAGGTAGCTTTGCTTTGCATCCTCTACAAGGGGCACCCTGTAATTGCCCAGCCTCAAGAGCAGGATTTTGCATGGTGAGATCAAAGCAGTCTCCTAATCATGCTGTTCCCCAACACTTTGACTGAAAATAACAAACCTATTCAAACCTGTTAGGAGTGAATTCGTGAGAGATTTTCACCTGCTTATGGAGGCTTGGAAAAAAGCACTTGATTGTATGCATTACAGTTCAAAGATGGCTTAAAGTTTTGTCCTTTGTTCAGGGGGTGGAGGTGCCTCATCCTGCCTTTTGATGCCTTTCCTATCCAGCTCTTCCCATTATTTCACTAAGACATATGAGCTTGGTTGCCCTGCTTTTATCTGTGCTAAATATAAATGGAAAAACAAACTGAACGCAGCAAGGTAAATAAAGAACAGGAAATGTAAGATAGACCTCTTGAGATTTTCAGTATTCCCACATGTTTTACATTACAAACCAGCAGGCGAGCACCGGCCTGCCACACAGGTGGAAAAGTGTGTGTGGAGGCCACTGAACACTGAATATTTACCCTGTATCAAATGACAGAAAGGGCTGAGTGAAACAGCATTGTGCTGAACTGCTGTGAAAGGTTGTGAGGTTTCCAGTATTCCCCAAATTTCTCTAGGGTGGGCTGGTGTTTGCATAGTTGCTTGCAGTATAAAAACATAGAGGCAGTGGCTCAAGCTACTATCAGAAAGCTGTCCTTTACATTGCTGGTAAATAGAGGTGCTGCTGAAATCTGGTGAGCTTTTATTACTGGGTAAGAAATTTGGGGTAACACTGTGGAACAAACTACTAAAATGAATACTATCTTCTGATTATTATCTCTCCCTTCCATCTGCAAGGACAGGCAATATCTAATATTAGACAAACTGATGTAACTGGGCAAAGAGAACAGGATACACTTCATTTTGTGGATGGGACCATCCAAAGCATGTCAGTAGTCGGCTATTAAATTTTCAGTGGTTCTCTCCTAAGGCAGACACAGCCCGTAGACAACTGGTTACTTGAGAGAGAGAGAGATGAGATTGTTACTGGAGCTGGGAGCAGTGGAAGGCTGTCAAAGGCTGAATAAAGAGGCAGGTGTTGAAAAGACTCAAAGGAAGAGGCAGTGGGGGGTAATTCATAGTATCACTGGAAGTTTTAGCCATTTCCCAGAGTATGACCTGCTGTCAGTGAGATGTGAAGGCCTTCAGTATCTGGCAGGTTTAGGTTTTTAGAAAAAGTTTTCACACATGCCTTTTCTAGAGGAGGTCTGGAAGGGGGACAGTCTGTCAGGGTAGAGGTAGCAGTGGTCCTGTTTTCCTAAGTGGAGAGCTAAGATGTACAATATTTTACAGGCTTTACCAGATGTCCCTGGCTGTTCTTATGAGTTATTGTGAATTAATGGAAGATACTTAGTTTCTACAAGTTAAAGTCCCCAAATACAAAGCTCATGCTTTGTCAAACCCAGAATCTTACATGACACTTGCATGTTTTCTCAGACTTACTAATTGCAATTAAGGGCTGTAAGTAAAGCTTGCAAGTTAAGA
The DNA here is from genome assembly GCA_013400535.1 of Scopus umbretta. Lineage (NCBI taxonomy): Eukaryota > Metazoa > Chordata > Aves > Pelecaniformes > Scopidae > Scopus > Scopus umbretta. The sequence goes on from VZTL01001784.1 coordinate 45,344, forward strand.
GTGAGCCCTTGGTTATTTGTTTTCTGACAGTGAGAAGTGCCCACTCTACCTCTGTGGGTGCCTCTATCTCAGTGTGTGTGCCTGAAGACCCTCTTGCTGCCACTAAGTTTATAATCAACTAGAAAAGATAAAAGAAGGGGTGATTCTTCCGCCAGGATAGATAGGGAATGGATACATAAGGTGATATTTACCCCACCTTGTTGCAGATACCCACAAGTGTCCTACCATGACCTGGTTGTGTGGGTCTTCCCAGCAGCCAGCGGTAAGAAGAGGTAGGTACACACTGTGCATCACTATGAGCATTGCCATTTCAGCATTGAGCCTTCCAGGACTCTCCTACATGAGATGAGATAAATGCCACCCTCAGTGACTTGCCACAGCTGAGGAAGAGTCAAGAGCTGAGCTGAGTGCCTTTAGGAACAAAACCAGAGCCTCCAGCATCCATTCTCTGTTGCATTCGTCATCCTTTCTGCACATCAGCTGCAGTAGGAAGGTTCCTGCGAACCGTACCAAGTTCTGCCACGAATCTTAACTCCTAGAATGTGACAGAAAGCAAAGTCCATGGCCTCAGGGTCCACTCTGCACACACAGCTTGGGAGAAGGGGAAGGACACATCACTACACTGATAACCAGTTGTTCTTATCAAGTTAGAGATCCTGGTGTTAGCATAAAACTGCTTCAGAACAGGCAACTGAAATTGTACGTGCCACTTTGCATCTGGCTTTTTCCCCAGATCAGTGGTGGGAAGACGAAGGGAGTGTTCCAGGAAATGTCCATGAAGATTTGCCTTTTGTTTATCATTGCTCATCGTTTTCTGTGGTGCATTTTTTCCCATTCTTTCAGGAACTGTGTGTGGTACATACCATTCACATTACATTAACTATAGATTGCTAGAATCGTAGCTGGGTGAAGTATTATTAGGGAGATGATTACATAGTATGGGTAGCTGTCAATGCTCCCTATAATATATTGCTGAGGAGTTCACACAGAGCACAAAGCTGTGTATCATGAGCTTGTTTCCACAAATGAATTATCCACACAGAGCATCTATTGCCTTGCACTTAATGTGACTGGAATAGAGATGGAATTGTGCCACTTTTCTATGAAATCCAGGGAAAGGCCTGAATATTTTGAATGGTTGTTCTATTCTTTACATACCTTTGAGGTTTGGGTCCTGTTTGGCTTTCTTTTATGGGAAAATTCCTGCAGTTTACTGTGAAGTTGCTTGCTTTGACACCTATGTCAAGGGTGTGAACCTAAGCAGACAAAGCAAGCACGTACTTTGTATTCTGGAGTGTCTGAGGCTTATTCTCCATTTCAGCAGGGGGTCCTTGGGCTAGAGAGTGACTTTGCACCCAGACAGGACCCACAGAGAAGCAGAAGCCTGGTGGGGATGTTACTGGGCGTAGGGGCCCCCCATCTGCCCCCACATCTGGCTGCTTTCGTGCTCATGCTGGGTATGTGCAGGGGTGCCATACCAGAAGGTGGCACTTCAGACCCTTCAACATATGTCCCAGGCTGTGTTAAGCCCCCTCAACACACCCCAAAGGGTGCCGGTGCTGCTCCTTGTGTTGGTACAGACACATTTGGGCTGGCTGGGAGCTGAAAGCTGTTTAGCTCCAGATGCATGGAGCTGTGCCTAGGCTTATTCCCTACGCCAGAAATCACAAGTACCTTCCAGACCCCAGCGGTACATCTATGTGCCTCTCCTAAATTGGGATTTGAGCTCCGTATGGCACCATCCTTTCTGCCTGCTTGCATGCTGTCTAGAAGAGTTTTGGCTTGTGCTTGTCAGCGTTGTCCAAGCAATGCGGAAGCAGGGGTGGATGCAGTGCCCTGGCCAGACACTCTTCTTAACAGGCCTTAGGGATGAGCCTGACTTGTTTTTGGAAGCGAGAGAGTTTCCCATTGTGGAGGCAAGTCGTGCTGTGCTCCTTGTCCTCAGAGCCAATGAACCAGACTTGCTCTTTTTTAATTCAGTGTTACAGGGGGAACTGATAAAACTGCTGAACTTGCTTGCGCGCTGGGAAGAGTGGCTCTGGAAGGTCGGTCTTGCTCTGATAGGCAGAGGAACACGGAGATTTTGAAAGCAATTACAAAGCAAGCTGCAAACACAAAAGAATTAGTGGGCTATTAAAGATTTGAACTTAATAACAAGCTTGACTACTTCCCTACCAAAACACTGTTCCCCCCTCTGCTTTTCCCATCCTTATGCCCAATTAGTGCTGCCACCTTTACACTCAAGGGCAATGGCCCCTGTCTTTCCCTCCCATGACCTTCCTGGCAGTGTATTCTTAGCTAATATGGACATCTCAGTACTTGATCATCCTGAAACCTGCCAGCACATGGAAAGACTAGCCATTTAGTGTAAACTGTACCTCAGTTGTCTGTCTGGTGAGTCAATGCAAGGATCTCTGCCGCCGCGCAGACAGCATTGTTGCTTGAGGTTACACAGGGTCCCTGAATTTCTTAATCTGTGCAGTTATTTGCTGGGTCATTGGACAAAATGTGTAACAGAAAAGTTTTTTACAGCTGAAGTTTAGCAGTTCTCAGTTATGCACGCTCCTTGGGAGCCAGAAAGAGTTGTACTTATTCAGCACTTTGTTGTTGTCATTGAATTTTTCAATTGCTCTGATGTTACAAGGTGCACGTAGAGCTGATATAAATATTTTCCTAATTCCCTGATGGGGATACTTCACTGTTAAAAAATCTTTAACAGCAGCCCTCACAATGGATTAAGTTATAATTTAACCCCCACCCTCCCCCCCAACAAAGATGAGTGACTGACCCTGGCTCACTGGAATGTGATTAAGTGAGGTATCTCTGATAAATCTCTACATGTTTCTCTGGAAGGCAATTTCCACTTTGTTATATTACAGTAGCTGGTGCCTTATGAAGTAAAGGAAAACATTTGTCCAGCAGGACATCATAAATTTCATGACAGACTTTAAATTTTCTCAGATGAAATGTTTAAAGTGGAGCAGACTGATCTTCTGAAAACACACTGGCCTTTCCTGAGTTCATGAGAAGCTGCTTCGTCTCCTCCATTCAAAGTGTATGAAACCCCCTCTGCAGAGGAAGCCTGGTGGTAAACGGAAGCAATATAAGTGTTGGCTGGGTTTCAAACCCAGGGAAAACCAACACCATCTGAAAACCAATATTATAAATAATTAGTTGGGATCATTTTTGATAAGTTGATTGTGCCCCATAAAAGAGGAATTGTGGAACCCACCATAGACCCAGCAACTTGGAAATAATCCAATTTTTACAGTGGAGCAAGATTAAGTTAAATCACTTTTCCAAATAACCATCATTTGTTTGATTTGCTTTCATGAAGGCTTTTGGTTATGTCAGTAGTTGTCAGATGCAGACTGAAGCTTGTGATGTCTCGTGCCTTTCAACTTGAGAAAGTTGTATAAACTTTGCTCCCCTCCAGTTAGAAGGAGCAATGGTCTTTTGAGAATGAATGAAATCCTTTAGCCCTCAGCCCTGAAATGTGATGCTTGGGTCAGCCTTCAGTGTTGCAGGAAGTCTGTACGGTGATGTTTTATGCTGTAAACCTACCTTCTTCATATTAAAGACATACTGAGAGTGGCATTTAAATAAAGAATGACTGAGAGCCTTTGTGTGCAGCTGCTTTCTGAATTGCTGAAGGAAACTTTTATAAAAGACACTTAAGTTCATATAAGTACATCTCCTTGTGGTACTTGGAAACACAAAAGTTGATTTTTAGTGCTAAAACGTGAGCAGGGTTTGGTTTTGAGAACTGCAAGTTGAATGTACTCGTCAAATTTTAGTCCTGACATACATTTCAGTGGATGAATATTTTCTCTGTATAAATTACCATGGTCCAAAGATTTTGCCTTATTAAGGATGAATACTATGGCATGCCAAGGTACATGCTACCAGTAAGAATGTGACTACAATAGTAATAGAAAAGAAAGCAAAAAAACCCTCTTTTGAAATTAAGAGTTAATATCTCAACAGCAACAACAAAACACAGCCCCCACATTAGAGTAGAATAAAACAAAGAGTAAAACAAACACAGTATTCCAAATAAGAAACCTTTTACTTCAGGGAAATGTGTTTTTGTAGTAAATTAATGAAAACTAGGAGATTTCCTGAAGAGTGATTTTCGGTGAAGGAGCATTTGCTAATGGAAAATAATTTTAATTATTTTTTTTCCTGCAACTGACAGCTGATCCAGGCCTCTGATCCCACCTGGGTCTTCTTGGCACTTCTGAAATCCAGCTAATCCCTCGTGATGCTAACAATGTACAGGTAATACACTGTAAAACTTCTGATTAACCAAAAGTTCTAAAATGTGGCCAGTCTTGCTCAAGCTTAAGCAAAACCAACAAGAATAAGCCTTTCCTTGTAGTCCCCCACCAAAACTGGCTTTTTAATTAAAAAAAAAAAAAAAAAACAAAAAAAAATGA
>VZTL01001785.1:1792-35297 GCA_013400535.1 Scopus umbretta
TTATATATATATATATATATATATATATATACACACACACATGTAAAATGACATGCTTAAATTCTAGGTTGCAGAACACCCTTAAATTCTGCATGGACATATAATGGGAAATAAAAATTCATGCCAAGTTTGACTTCAAGTCTCTGTGAAATTTAATTTCTAAACTTGAGGTAAGCAATCAGTAAAGACAGTGTTGGTGAAATCACATGCATCTGAAATCTACTCTTACGCATTTCCTTGAACTACAAACCATCCTAAAAAATTAAAGCCTCAAGTTAAATTATGCTTGCTTTCTTCTGTTTGATTCATAGCATCCGTGTATTTGATACATAGGGTAAGATGCAGGATTAATATGAGCACAAGATAATGCCTTGTTTCTAATAGCGTATTTTTCCTCTACCAACACTTCCCACTTGAATGGCCACTTTAGCAGCAAGACCTTATTCCTGATTTCTGTGTACAGAAGAATATGTGTGCCTGAGTAGGGCGCTGCCTAGACACTGCGTATTGGAGCAGTTGGGGCCTTGCTCTAGGTAAGTCATTCTTTAGAAAACAAATTCAAAGACTTAAGTTTTCTAGCCTTCTAATGCAGTGTTGATTGGAATTAAGAGCAGCGATTATGTTCAAGTGTAATTGAGGTTTTATTTAAAAATCCTAAAAGAGAACTGCTAACTTGGTTTGTGGCACAGCTGTGGCTGATGTTGACTGAATTGCTGTAACTAAGGTTAATCTGTAGTGCAGACACAGTTCAGGTTACAGCATCTTACAGTATTGATGTCATCCTGAGAAAGGAAGTCTTAAGGTATTAAACAAAGAAACTTAGGGCTGCCAGTTTTAAGCTCGTGCAGTTCAGGAAGCCATGTGACTTACCCACATAATTTGTTACGGAGTTGGTGTGCCAAGGAGAAAGTATTGGCATGTCACTTGAGGTAGGTCAATGTGTAAAAATATAAATGTGCAAGATACTTAGCCAACAGCAAAATGCTGCATGGTTCAAAGGAGCTTGCCTCTTGAGTCTCAGGAGGAAAAATTGTTGAATTTTGGGGACTATGTTGTGTACTAACTGGAACACTGGATAAAGGCTTGGAGGATGTGGATTCTGACCTTGGCTTTGCTGCTTTTTCCCAGGTAACCTTACAAGTTTTTATTTTGCTGTCATTTTTTGGTCTAAATTGAGGTGAATTTTTGTAAGGCATGTGATAATGCCACCTCTTGACCTCCTTGGTCTAAGCTGAATTACTTGGTTAGGGAGTGTAAGTTTAAGGCATTGTTCCCATTGGAGTGTCAGTGACACAGAAAGCAAATTTAGGGGTGAAAAGTTGTTGGAATTTGTGGAAGTTCTTTAGCTTCAAGTTACAGTTGCTCCTCATTAGGATTGCCTTAATGGTAAGAAGCAGGAAGAGTCAGAATCAGAAATAGCTGTTAAAGTTTGCTTGATATTTTTTTATTTTTTTTTCCTATATATGCCATTAATAGTTTGGCAGGTTAACAACTGATGCTGGGGCTGCTGAATTTTAAGCAAATGAAAAATAGCTACTGGTGATTACTTTAGCAACTTCCCTGCTCAGTGCATCCTGCTACAAAGCACTAACTAGGAAGAATATTACCTGTGTCTGACACTTCATACTACCATTAAGATGACATGTTGGTCACTTAGGAAAAATATGTTGACTGTGCTTTATTGTCAATATTGAGCCCCAAATTATCTCATAAATAAAAACCTTCTTTTTCTCCAATAAAGGAATCGGGGCTTTAGTCAGCCCAAGTCAATGCTAAACTTTTCCCTGGCTTATGGTGGTAATTAGTGTCTTTATATCAGGCCAACTCTTCAGTGCAGCGAAGATTCTTCTCATTATATTCTTCTTTTTTGTAGAAGTCAGCCAATTTAGTTTTCTTGGTACTGTAACAAAACACCTTAGCACTGTTTTTACTAGTGTGAATGTTTTATGACAACCAGAGCAATTTTACAGGCAAAACTTCCCAATTGAGTAGCTCAGGCTGTTAGTCTAGGAAGAATTTATAGGATAAACACCATACTGCAGTTCTCTTACTGCTGCAGCTTTGAACACAAATAGCTAGTTACCAGGTTCCCTACTGATTTAATCCTGCTTGTAACCTACACCTGCTAATTTAATAAAAGTACTTTCCCATGTCTTGTCTGCTGCTTGTTTCTGTTCACTTACTCTGACTTGGTTGCAGTGCTGAGTGGTGGAAAACTTGTAGATTTACAGTATACGATGCTGTAGTACCATCGTGAACAGCTATCGTTGGCTTCTGTCACGCTGCGTTGTTTGAAGCAGACCGGCAGCATACAAGAGAACTATCCGGAGCTGGAGTAAGTTCACATCTCACTGCATATGCTTCAAAATTGGCAGAGGAACAGTGAGATTGGGGAAATCCCCTTGGACAAGTGCTGCACAGTAATCTGACTTCAAAGTTTGTTCAGAAAAGATCCCCTAAATTGTGCCTCTTTATTCCGAAATGTACAAGGAAGTTTCAGTAGGTCAAGAATTGAAAGCTTTCATTTGGAGCATTCGCCTGTAATTGTAGGTAAACTGACCACTTCTTTGGATGCTTGGCTTATCTTTTCTTAGATACTGGATAGAGAAAAACCTGATGCAAAAGAAGCAAACTGAGTTTTGCTTAAATGCAGAATTTCAAAGTTACTGTTTAGCTGAATTGGTGAGTTACATCCCAGAACTGATCTTCACTTCCTCTTAGTTTTGTGGAAGGCTTCAAGGCAAGTTCCTCTGTTGATATTGAAATAACTTTAACTTGTGCTGTAGTTTTGAAATTCTGAACAAAGAATCATTCTGCTTTGTGGCATGGCAAGTTGTGTTTGAAATGGTGTTTGACTCTTGGGTGTTTGGTTGAAAAACTTTTTTTCTTTAGTAGACATCACAAATGCTAATTTCATGTACTCTTAACTACATTTTCCAAGAACTGTTCTGAACCTTGCTGTGGTTATGTAAGCTTACAGCAGTGCAACATCCAACCACCAAAGCTTGTTGATAGGTCTTTAGGTCTTTCTGTAATAAATCTTTCCTTCTGTTATAGTGGGGAGACCTGAATATAAACTTAAGGGCTGTATCGGGGAGGAATCCAGGTGTGTCCGTTCTGATGAATTCCACAAAGCTAATAATGAAAACACCTTTTTAGTTCCTTTGTATTTAAATTTTGACTGCCTAATGTTCTGCAGGTGTCCCATGTACCTGTCTGGCAGACTGCTGCCTTGTCTAAGCACAGTTAGTAACCAAAAATCAGTGTTCTTCTGTCCCCTATATGTCTCAATTGGATGAATATAGTAGGAGAACAGAAGGCCTACGAAAGTGATTGTGCCTGTTGCAAGCTGTGTTGGTGGCAGCCATTTTAAAAATGCTGTAATAGTCTGTTCAGTGATAGGAAGGCATTTTTCCTGGAGCCCGGTGTCAGCATGTTTGTTCATCATGTGGGAACCCTTCAACGTTTTGGCCAATAACCTCAGACATTCCAAGGAGGATTTAAGCAGCTCTCCTTGCAGTGAAGAGCCACATACCTGTTTACTTGCTGATATTCCTCAAGCCTATGAAACTCTCATCTTTTTGGCTGCAGTAGGACAGAGAGAGAGCAGGACAGATGGTGGTTGATCAGGGTTGACTCCTGTTAGGTGGAGTGAGGAAAAGAAACTGTTGGGTGTCCTGGGAAAGTGCTTTAACTGTTAAGCAATTGCATGTGAGGCAAGAGTGCTTGTGGGCATCGTCTTCAGATGCATGTTCTGGGTGCGGATCGTGAGCAAGATGGCGAAGACTTTGGGGCCGAAGACTTTGGGACCTGTCCGTGATCTTAATGCTTCCTTTCTGTCTAGCTCTAGGCAGCGAAGCTCAGGAAATAGATTTTGGTTCTTGTTGTAGGGGTGTCCCCTGCATACTCAGATTTTCTGTCAATAGTGTCTAGTGCTTGGTCCTGTATTCTGTTCTGGGCCCAAGTTGAGCAGAGGCCTGTAGTTAGATACCTTGGCTATTAAGTTGCTTTCTTGATTTTGCCTTTGCTAAGCACATAAGGCAATATAATATCTCGGCAAACGCACTAAGTTCATTTAAAAAATAAAAATACTGCTTTCTTGTATCTGAACACTGAAACTCTTCAAGCCTTTTTATGGCTTCCTTGCTAGTGGTGAATTTTCTTTAATATTTCTCATAAAATGTGGCATTGTTGTATGACTTAATTTTTGTCTTTATGTAACAGTCACGGCTGAAGTACTGTTTAGTTCTCTTCCTCAGTAAGTTGCTTGGGGAAGCTTCCTCTATGGCTCAAACCTTAACTTCATGTGAAATATCCGATAGGAAACGCTGCGTGCTCTAGTTACATAATACTTGATGTTTCTTTGACTTTCTGTATCCCTTATCTTTAGAGGGAGTCTCTTGTTTGGACATGGATCAAGTTCAATGTATTCCCTGTTTCACCAGTTTTCTGCTAGGTATACATGGCTTGGACTGCAACAGGGGTCGTTCTGGCATGGTGTAGTGGCTTCCCTGCATTGAGCATTTTGTATATAATTATCTTGTATATCCTGTGTTCACCTGTCTGCCTGGGTTTCTCGAGATGGGTTTGTAATTCATAGGGAAAGCTGTCCAGAGGCAGCTTCAGTTTGAAATGAGGCATTAAAAGATCCTGCAGCTGTTGTTCTAAGAGTAATCTTTTTGCCAAGTTAGCATATTTTTCAAGGAACACAGACAAGATAAATGTCTCGCAGAGCTAATCCCTCCCCCTCACTACCCCAAGTACCCACTAGTTTGAGAAGGTTAATCAAAATGTCACATCTTTTTTTTTTTCAGCTGTCCATCAGTTGCAAAACAGCCCACTCATGCGGTACCGTCAGCCGCTCACCCACTTGGAGGATGACGGACTACTTGAGAAAAATTATTTGACTTAGCCCTTAGTAGCTGTACTTGTTAACTTGTGGGAAAAGCTTTTGCTGCACCTACTGTGACTAATAGTGGTTAGAGAACTTGAGATAAAAGTAATTTTTTTTTTTAATGTCTGTCTGGTGTTAGTCCTGAGATGTGTATGTCAAGCTCCGTTTTTGTCTTTTGAAATCATGGTCATCTATGAGAATGCTGTCTGCTGTTAACAAACCGATTTGTTGTGGATAGATCAGCCAGTATTGTGATGGATACATCTTCGTGTAAAGATACTTTGTCCTTTGATGCTTCTGATTCTGTTTAGGTCTGTTAAGGATGATACAGAACGATAATCTGTGAAACTGCATTGGGTGTCATCTTAACCCACTGCATGATATTGCTTACTAATACAAAACAGAGAAAAAAAAGTAGAAACCACATGTGGTGTGAAATGACATTGAGATTAATCTGTTAAGTTGTGCATTCCTTATGTAACTTGTAAGTAAAAGAAAGGTATCTAACAGCTTGACATTGTTCCTGGTCTAGAAGATGGTGCTAGTCATCTGTCTCTTTACTTGGAGCATTTCAGTGGTAATTTAAATATTAGAAAGGAATTGCTTGATCAACTGTTTTCAGAGGCATGGTATAAAGAGAGTGGAGGACAGATGGTGATTCCTCAGCTAGGCTGAGTTGCTGAACATTCTTGCTTTGTAGCTGCCTGCTACATGTAGTGCAACATCTCCCTCGCTATCCAGAGCTCTGATTCTCTTCCTAAACGGACATTTTTGGAGCATGCATTTGTTCCTGGTTATGCTTCCTTTACTCCAGTAATAGAGTTTTGATCCTTTATTTCTTTCAGGAGGTGGTGGTCTTGTGTTCTCTGAAATGCTTGTCAGAAAGTCCGACGACATTTTCAGGTGTGATGTTCTCAGATGAAATACAGCTAACTGGTCCAAGGGAACTCATGTTGAAGACATGTAATGAACATGGTACTTGTAGCTATGGGAATTTCAAACTTGCAAACTTCTATCTCAGTTGAAGTGCTGTATTTATATTTCTGAAGATACCGTGAGAGACTGCAAAATAATGCAATGGTCAGAAAACTTTACAGGATGTAATAATGTAACAAATGAAAGCAGTGTAGGGATTCCAAGTTATTTCAAGAATGCCATCTTAATGTGCAAACATCCATGTTCACAGAGCTTGTGGGTCCACATGAATGTCTTTNTTCTTTCTCTCTCACTCCTTTTTTTTTTTTTTTTTTTTTTTTTTCCCTTCTTTATTGTTGGGGGCTTTTTTTTTTGGTTCAGCCTGGTTCATCTCTGGGGACCTGCCATTGTGAATGCTGTTGTACATCTGTCATCCTCGCTAGATGCAGGGCATCTAGAAGTCACTGTTTTTTGATGGCTTTTTTGAACATATGACTGGGGGGAGTAAATCTGTGTTGTGGTTCATCTTCTCTTCAGTAAGACTGCTTCAGAGTTTGTGAGATACAAATTGCAGCTGCTGAAAGCTGTGGTGTTATGTTGGGAGTGGGGAACTGTAGGGCAAGTTTCCCAGCAAAGCTGTTAGCTCATGGTTTCCATAGGCTGCGTTTGCACGCTCCCTGTCTTCGGTCTCTCTAGCGTAAAACTTGTGGCCAGCTCCCTGCTGACTCTTAAGTGAGGTCGAGCTGTACTGCATGCCTTTTATTTCTCGGTCCTGAACACTATCTTTGCACTGCCTGACCTTGCCATTTAGAAGCTTACAAGTTTGCAGGCTGCTCTCCATCTGACTTTGAACAGAGAGAGCGTAAAGACTCCTTGATAGGATCTGCATCTGAACAGGCCATGTGGACAACAAGGGAAGAAATCAGTATTTTGCTTCTGCTTGGTTTCCATGGCATCCTGGAAAAATTGCACTTGAACTTTGAGGTGCTATCCCTCCAGCATCCCCCTAGCATTGAGAGAAAAATAAAGGCAACGCTGTTGCTGGCTGCTTTATTTTTGTCTGACAGCACTGGGCTAGAGTGTCAGGATTTGGGAGAAGGGAGGAGGACAAATTGCTTTGAAGAGGTCCGCCTTGTATCTTTACTTTTGCCTTTGCAGGCAGTTTGTTGAACACGTGACCAGGAAGAAGTGTGCCTTTAGAAAAGGCAACAGAAGCATACACTGTTCATCAAGATGACTTGTTGGCCTGGCACTCTGCAAAACTGAAAGAAACTAGCTACGGGCCCTGAAATGAGCAATGCACAGCTCCGATGTGAGGCTATAACAGAGTATCTGTTGTACCTCACGTTCTGCTTTTGTGTCCCCTGTGGACATCCTTAAAGTTTAAGCTGAAGTAAATGGGAGTTGTTCAATGACTTTTTTTTCTTTTCCCACAGTGTGAGAGAGGTTAATTGTATCCTGTGCCTCCTGCTTTTCTGGCTATTTTGATGTGTTAATTTTTTAGCATACATCCATTTATAAGGAAGGTTACTTAAGTAATTTTCCTCTGTTCAGGTGCTGCATTTGGTATTTGATGTAAAGATTTTGAATGTATTGTGTAAAATTCTATGTAAACTTTATTCATAAAAGGGTTCTGATTATGAGAACTTGTGTAATGGTTCCTGGTTTATATCCCACTAAATATGCACATACATAAACGTTTCTTCCTGGGATGTAGTATGTCCTGAATGTGTGTGGGGGGAGGAGGGAGGCAGAGAGAGAAGGTATGGTTACTGTTTTGAGCAAGTAATCTTTGTGTTGCGTATGCTTGAAGAAAAAAAGGTCTGCTTTTGGATTCCGGGAGAGGAGGGTAAACAAGGCTTTTTTTGTTACGCATATAAGACCAACTGCTTAAATAAAAGTAAATTGAAGGGGATGGAGACACTTGGGAAGGACTCATAGCTGTGGGAGCTGGGTGCCCCAGCTGCCACTTTTAGTATTGTTGTGTTGAGTTTGTACTGAGAGAAACCCGTGCTTTCAATTCTATAAGAGCTTTCTTTTTTGGAGTCCAGGGCTCTTTTAGACATTACTTAATATCCTTTTCCTAGACTTAACGGGCTCTGTTTCTCCTTTGAAGAATGGGAGAATCTGTTAGCAGACTAACTGCCCACCTGTATTTATAATGTGTAAAAATCCATTTACTCTGGCTGCTAACACTGCCTTTTAACGGAACTTTCCTAGGGGTCTGCTTTTCTACCCCAGTGTCTATCACAGAATGGTTTCCATGGAAGAATCTTGTCCAGCTCCTCTTATGGATGAATTCCACTTCTTTTTAAGAAGAATTTATACTTGTGCTTTTTACTCAGCATTGGTCAAGATCTTAGTGCATCCCTCTAGCAGGTGCTTAGAAGAAAAATCATTATTTCATCCTGAATTACTGAATCTTTACATTTTCTGTTGCAAGAAAATGAGATCAGGACCTCTGTGTTACTTCACATCATTCACAAGCAGGAATGAACTGCTGTAGCTTTGAGTCATGCCATCTGATGAATGTATATGCCTGGTTATGTACATTTAAGTTAGTAGATGGCATTTTGTCACTGTAGTATGGGAGGATGGAGATGCAAATAAAAAGATTGGTCAGTTCTGCAGGGATGCAAAATGATGTAGGATTCAAAGAGGAGATATCTCATGAAAGTCACTTAACATTTGCATTGTTATTGCAGATCTCTCTAATGTTTTCTGAGCATAGTACGAATAACCTTTTCCCTGCCACCCCCAGCATGGGGAAAAGAAACCATGAGCGACATACGTTTCAGTAGCTGAGACACTTAGGTCAGCCAAACTACGTTTTACGGTGAGCTTTTGTTCAGACAACTGGCTATACGGCTAGCTGAGGTGTTGTTTGCAAAGACAGGTAGTATAATTAGGATTGCTACTGGCTGGTACATAGATATTTTAAGGCTGGAGTAGGGAGAAATGCTAATTGCCAGTATATAGAAAAGACTGTCAAGTCAGAATGTAAAAAGCCGCTACACGTACTTTCATTTGAAACCCAGAATTGAGGAAACCATGATCCGGCAGATTTGGTAGGAAGTGTCATCTGTGTCAAATACAATCCTGTATGTAAGCCAATGAACTTTAACTGCTGACTTTGATTTATCTGTATTGTGCCTCAGCCTTTCCAGTCAGTCTTTCCTGTTGCTGTTGTCTTCGAGAGCCTCTCTGCACTAGTTCCAACAGTTTGGTGTATCTCCCGCCCAGCTTTATGGGTTCTCGAACCCCAGTTGCGTCAGGAGGATGATAACCCTTCTGAGAGGAAGGATTCTGTTCTTTCACCCATCAGTCAGTCCTTTGTGCAAAGTTACTATCAGTGGAGTCATGGACAGTGTCTAGACGGGAGTGCAACTTCAAGCCAGCTACACCAGTGATGAACCAGAGCCGAAGTCAATATAGCAGTGTTCCCGCTTTGCTTTCCTGCTCCGTGTGTTGCTGTATAAAGTGTTGGATCCAAGATCTTACATAGCAAAATTTAAAACAAACAAAGTTAGTATGCATGGTACAGATTTTCAATCTGTAGACTATAACCCGTTTTCTCAGGCAAATTTTACAGAAGCAGCAATAAGCAATGTTAAAGCAATGGCATTTTGCCCATTTGTTAGGAGAAAATGGAAGTCCATAAATCGACTGACCGTTCCTTGCTGCTGTCGCTCCATTTGGGATAGCTTGGTGTAGATCTTGAAGCAAATTCTGCATCTCTTTTCTGCCCTCTTGACAAAAGTCTCAGGCAAGATAGTAAGTCCTGTGAATGTTAGGCTGGTATAAAGGTGTTTGTGTGCAAAGTAACTTCTCTAGTTCAAGTGAAAATGTGATCTTCTTTTCTGTTGTTGCATTATTCTTGTTTAGCCTGTGAGTGAAAACAAATGTCAGTCTCGTATTGGTAAGGAAGAATTTGCATGAGAATTCTAGAATTTGAAAACTTTTGTTCTTGTCTCCCATTTTAAAACATATAAATGGGGTACTATTACAGTTTACTGAAATTATTTTTCATTTTAGGCACAGCTCCAGCGCTGCAAACGCCTCAGAAAATGTAGGGACAGACAAATTAGGTTCAGTGGAAGAAAGGCTCGTGATTGTAAGATGCAGGAGAAAGACAAATGGAGAAGATTGCCTTGACATGGACCTGCAAACTTGTTAGTGGCCGTAGATTCTGAAAGATTTGAAAAGTTCAGGGAAAATGTTAGGGATTCAGTGTAATACTTCACAAATAAGCAAGTTAAATGTCTAAGACCATTCTGTAATGATCCCTGTATAATACAGGCTTTGACTAGCGTTACGCAATTTGCATTTCAGGTTTTATTTGTTGTCTTTCTAGTGCTACTGCTTCAGGTAAAGAGGAGGCTGTCAACTGAACTCTGTGCCTTTTAGCTCCTTTAGAGCTGTTCCACTTCTTTGCAAGACTTTGAAGAAGAAAGGGGAATTGTAGTTAGGTACGGATTGTGACAATATTTAACAACTTCTGTATAGAGTTTCTCACTCTTTGTATGTAAATATCTTTGAAGTGCTTCTGCCTGCTTTCATCTGATGTCATACCTGTTGCAAGCACTTCACTTAGTACAAAAAATACCTAGAGCATGTGGCATTGCCAATACTGTAAATGGTGTTAGTGGTAGGGTAGTTGCTTTGTTCATTCTGTTTCTCAGTAAAAACTGGTAATAAACTCATAGTAGCAACAACCTGTAATATACAGCTGCCAGCCTAAGCGTGTGTGTGACAGCTTTGGTGCACAGAGGGTACTGTTTAAAACTCTGCTGGCTTTGGGTTTTCAACTGTAACCTCAAATCAAACAGCATCTCTATATAAAACTAAGTATTATTGGTGAGACCTACCACATTTATCCCTGGTTGTATCTTCTGTTTTGCGAACGCACTTGGGGAAAGTGCAGGGATGTCTTGGACTGCGTGCAGTGCAGTGCCGTGCGTAGGCACCAGCTTGTTTGATGCTGTGATCGTGACTGTTTGGACAGAACTTGCTCATACTTGCATGGATTTACAAATCAGTACATCTGGCTCTTAACTGTGCTGAGAAACTGAACCTAATTAAGCGGGCTAGGTTGAGTACCAGCCTGAGGTGGCTTTATTAGTTGGCATCTGGACATCAGTGAGAGGACTGTGGATTGTTCTGTGTAGCTGCATCTCTAACTGCTGAAGCTTCTAACTCAGAATTACTGCTGCTGCAAGCCAGGAGGCAAATAGCTTTCTATGCTCATTGAGATGAGGTCGTACTGTCACAGGCTAACATTCCTATGCTGGTTGGCAATGGTCATCTTATCCTGTTCAGCCTTATCCTGTTCCTTTTTTCACCTAGGTGGGTCAGCATCCTTTGCTGCCTAATCATATTGCAAATACATGAATCTATGTTTCGGCAGCGTGTTCCAGTTGAGATGATGTCCATCTGTATTTTTGGACTCTTGAATGCGACTATAGTGTGTTACTTTAGACTTTTTCATTCCATGTAGTTCATATCTGATTATGATGGATTTTGATACGGGCTTTGATTCCTCCAGTAGGGATATAATACATTACAGCAAGCAATCATATTGCTTATGTATGAGTGTGGCACAAACCGTGTTTGTCCATGTTTGTTCTTCATTGGCAGATCAGTAATTCATCTGTATTTGAACAGGGATTTGATAGTCCAGTTTTGTAGTAGACTTAAAACTACTATTAGTCCACAAAGTTTGCACTGTCGATGCTGATTGGGAACATCATCTGTGATATGTAGACTACACGATACAAATACGTTTTGGTTATCTTTGATATTTAGGTTTTTCCTGTGTCCACATTTTTCTTGTGTGTATCAGTATTTTCTGTCTTACTAAATAAAGGCAGGCAGTTTTGGCACTTTGTCTCAAAATTGTGAAGCATTGCTACAGCTCTTTGCTGTTTAGGTAATTTCTTGCCCAGAGTAGGGTTTTTTGGAACTCAGACTTTCCTGTTAAAGGAAATGATGAAATGGAAGAAGTGAAGGCATACTGTGTGCTGTTGCATGCTGATAGCCACATTAAAGATTCTTCTTGCCAGAATTGTACAATATCATCTGAGATGCTGCTCCTTATAAGCAGATGAAAAGTCAGGTTGACACGCCAACTCTTGCAACCCTTTCCACTTCGGGAAAGGCTCTGACAGAAGTGGCTTTGATTTCACCCAGCAATAACTTGTCTGACCCTTTCTTTACCACAGCAGTCCTCTGGTCAGTCCCGAAACAGGAATTGTGGGACTCGGTTTAGCGTGTAGCAGCTCAACCAGATGTCTGCTAGACTTGGACTTTTCCCTAAAAATTCCTGGGTCTCAAAGAGTAGTTATTCCTTGCAAGTATCCTTTGGGCATTTCTCCTTTCTCTAGGAAATTGTTTTCTTTTGTTAGAATTTGAAAACGCTTGGGAAAGTGTGCCAATTTGATGCTTTATATCCCTGAAGTCCCTTATAATAAATTCACTTATTGTGGGGTCTACAAAAGCAGCAATCTAGAATTCAAGCAAGCTTGCTCTGGGAGTGCTAGAGGCCATAGAACATGGTGATTTGCTAATCTAAGCTAGTGTTGAAAAGATAAAAATACTAGCTTTTGTGTAGTTGACCTCATTTCTGTCAACAGACAAATTGTTTTGAGAACAGCAATGAAAATGCTCCTTGGAATGGAAGTGTCTGCTCTGGTGGGAGGAAGTATATTAGCATTAAGCTTGTATTTTGGAGTATTTTTAAGTGCTGTCTACACAGGAAAGATTTAAGTACAGCTTGGATGCAGGAGCCAAAGTATATTTTGGAAACAGTGATGGCTTACCAGTGCTGCAGTATACAGTGAGTTCAAAACCAAAAACCCCTGTTTGGTAAAACATGAAGCCCTAAGCGTGCTTCTAGACTTGGGTTTGAGGGCAGCCTGCTTCCTGAAGGCGAAACGGTGATACGTCTCGGCTGCCTCCCTCCTAATGAATTAAACGTGCCTGGGAACGTTCCCGGGAACCGTGGCCAACTGGCTCAGGACTGCCTCTTCCATACTTTTAAACTCTTAGCTACGAGGG
This sequence comes from Scopus umbretta, assembly GCA_013400535.1. Lineage (NCBI taxonomy): Eukaryota > Metazoa > Chordata > Aves > Pelecaniformes > Scopidae > Scopus > Scopus umbretta. Next base: position 14,658 of record VZTL01001785.1, read on the forward strand.
CAGGGTGGCTGCCTCTGAACTGCCCGGTGCGAGTGGTCCCAGCGGTGGGCGACTCGCAAACCTGGGAACTGTGTGGGAGAAGAGTAATTGGCATGGCCCGGTGCTGGCGAATGGCCTAGCTGCTTTCTAGCATACATGATCATGTTCCAGAGCCTGGGAATGTTTCCAGACAAGACTTAACTTATGAGTACAGATGTTAGTCCTTGATTCTTCCCAAATCATTTATGGACTGAGGCATAGAAGGACCCTTCACATCACAAGGGATTTGGGATGCTTCAGAAAGGTAGGTTTAGGAGAAAATGCCTCCCATTTATTTTGGGGCAGTAATTCTGTACTACTAAAAAGTCTGTACCTCCTGTCTCCCTTTTTAGATGGTTTTAGTGGTCATTTAAACATCCTTCAGAACGCAGCTACCTTCTTCCCAACCACTGTCTTTCTGGGATGAGTAGGAATGTCTGCCCTCTGTCACACTATTGCTTGCATATGAATCGACATACCGTGGCCTTTCATGGAAGTGCTGTGTACGAAGTATGCTTTTTATGGTTGTGAGGAATTTAATTCTGATTTGGTGTGCATGCGTGTGAATATTAAGAGCCCTAGTTTACTGTCTGGGTGAGGTGTTGTGGGAGACGGTCTTGCCTCTTTTAGCAAGCGGATCTTTTACGTGAGTGGGAGAGTGGGGACACCACTGTTTCCTCAGGTGTTTCTTTCAGTGAACAGCCAAAGCTGGGCTGAGCTGACTTTATTGGTCATACAGGGTGATTTCCTGCAGGCTTTTCAGTGTTTGATTGTGGATTATTGGAATTGGACTATAGTCTTGGTGTAGATGAGCCAGTAAAATATGGATATTAATCTCAGCTCTAAGCAGACATACGTCCTGGAAGAGAGTATATCATGTAAGCTGCTGACTATCGGAGCAGTTTTGCTCTAACTGATCACTTCTTCTGTGCCTCCTGGCCTGCCCTCCCTCCATCGTGTCCCAGGTTTCATTGCGAGCTGTGGCTCCGTCACACAGTCACTTCAGGATACCGGTTGTCCTTCCGTAGGTTACGGAATAAGCTGTCAGCTTTGATAGTTTGAATATTTATAGCGAGAAGAGGTTGACAGTATAAAATACTGTTCCTGTTCATTGTGCTTTGTCAAGGGCGATAAAATTTTACTCTTGCATGCGCTGTCTTAAGTCTTGCCTGGCGTGTCACATTGACACCAGTGATGCACCCCACAATTTTGGGAACGTGTAATCTGTGTGACAGCATCAGCTTTGGAGCCCTGCTTTGTGTAAAGGATCCATTGCTCAAAGGTAGTGAGCTGTCAGAGCTGACTGTGTCAATTAATATGCGGCAGGCTTTGTGTCTACTGATTGTTCTTCTAATTTAATGTGTGTGATGATCTGTCTTGCCAGCAGTAGCGGTGCGTATTTAAGGACACAGTACAGCGCGGGGATGCTGCCTGGTGTCCCACGGGCTGGCCGTGTGTCTTCAGGGCAACTATTTCAATCCTTACGCAGCTTCTGGCAGCCCACCGTCCTGGAGGCATCTTGGGAATATGAAAAAGAGAGGTTGCAGGCTGTACCGACGCAGCGATGGTCGGTATCGCTCCTCTGCCCACTCTGTTTCTGGAGAGCTGTGATGCTGCCTGTGTCTGAGATGGGTGTAACTCGTTCAGGACAGTTGGCTCTTTTGAAGAGCTGGATGTACATCTGAGAACGGGCCTTCGTGTGTGGCTCTGCTGCTCTCTACTAGACGAACAGTCATCTAGTACAAGATTTTACTTGTGTCCATAATTAGTAAAATGTCAAAGGCCGTATTTTATTCAACAACTTTATTTGTCATAAATGCAGGCTGCTGCCCAAAATGACACACTCGCTCCTCCTTTGTAGTGCTTGTGTGAATAGAATAACACAGCGAATAGAACAACTGATCTGGCTGAAAAGTAACTCAAAATGTTAATTATCAGCCACATGTTCTGTGGTCAGATAGCCAGTTCATTGATTTGGGTTGCTGCTCAACTGCACGGGCATTTCAGCCTCCCTGGGATGGCATTACAAATGAGGTGTGTGGGACAAGGCAAGAAGGGGACGAGAACTATTCGTTCCTTTTGTCAGTAGTAGCCCACACTTAATTTTTATTAAAGTCACCATGGAATTGAGGTGGTTGTCAGCCCTGAAAGCGGTTTTAAGTACAGTGCTGTGCTGTCTGCTCTTTTGTTTCATAACACTAATGAATTTTCTCCGTGTAGGGGCGAGAAATAAAAATACCTGCTTCACTTTTCTTCCCTTGAACACTCAATCCGAACTTGTGAGTGTATCAGCTAAGCTTAGGAGCTTAAATTTAAATAGCAAAGCCTATATTTAAAACCAGGAATTTGGTGAACTTGGATTCTTTCTGTTGCAACTTGTCAGAGGCTATTAACTTTAAAGCTAATGTAGGAGCCAGTCAAACTTCAGGCTTTGTAATTAGGGAGCGGGGTAGCAAGTTGCTCGTCAACCGAATTCTCTTCGTTTCTGAGGTGCGAAGTCTAGTTGTGTGTTACTTATGTAAAACAAACTGTCGGTTTTCAGTGGTCACAGAGCAAGTCTGTGATAGAGCTGAGCTTGATTTATGATTCTGAAAACGTGCTGCCGGTCTACAAGCCCATGCTGTTTTCTTGCTTTACATAAATCTGCTGCTGCTTTTAGTTCGTGCCTATCAATGGAGGCTCATTTTCCTTTACTGTTGTGATCTTGTCATTGAGCCAGTTTGGTAAAGAAATAGTTGTCTTACCCCCCCGCTTGATTTAGCAATTAAAGTTTTGTTATTCTGTAGCTAAGACTTAAAATACTGTACCGTAAAACTATGTTAAACATTCTGTGTTTTGTATACAGTGGAAAAGAATATTTAGTTTTTTAATCAAGGAGAGTACAGAAAACAGAGTGAGAAGTATCAGCTGCAACGTGCTTTTCTTCAGTGTCCGAATTCTGCCCGTTTTGGGAGAAGCAGCAAATTAGTATGTGCATGGAGAATGAGACTAATGCTGAAGTGGTAGTACCTGAAAGTTGGATTGTGATGTTCGGTTTCAGATACACATGGCCTTTGTTAGAAGTCTTAGGGTAGCTTATGTTTAAAAACCAACAAAAACAAAACAAAACAAAAAATCCAGAAACTACCCTTTAAAATTAAATTTTGTTAAGAGCTAGGCTGAGGAAGTTTTGCCTGTTTTAAGGAACATTACAACTGTATTGACTACTTAAAACCAGAGAACTTGTTCACCTTTTAAAAACATGATCATTTACCTTGAATCACGTGTTCCATTTTGATAGCCTCCTTCATATAGAAAATATAGCATGAGATGTCGGTTTAAATGCAATTCTAACAATGCTCTATCTTCTATGTGAAAGGAAGTATTCTGTACATTTTTCCATGTTTGACATCATGGTGTTTTGAATAACCATGTTCCATATTCATATCAATTTTTTGTTTTTGTTTTCAATTTATGCACAGCACTTGCTCTGAAATTTGGGGACTGAGTACACCAAACACGATAGATCAGTGGGATACAACAGGCCTTTACAGCTTCTCTGAACAAACCAGGTGAATATTCTGCCCTCTCTCGCATCATAGAAATCTTGTGGGAGGGATTGGCTTTGGAGGGTCTGTAATGGGATGCTTTAGCTGTAAAATAGACTGAAATGCTTCCTAGGCCTCTCATGGTACAGCATTTTAAAATCTTTGCTTGCCAGTGCAGAAATCCAAGTGTTCTCAGCTGATGTTTTGACCAATGAAACTCTAATTCTGGGATATTCCTTTTTCACGCCAGTGCCATTGAAAGAATGGGAAGACTTGTTAAAATGCAAGCTCTAATGTGATTTGGTATTTATATTAACAAAGTTGGGATACTTAATTCTTTAGACCTAATCTTACAAAGTGTTTAAAGTGCTTTGTATGCCACAGGCTTTCAGTTAAATCTTGCTAATTGGCTCAGATACAAGCTACTAAAGAACTGTTTGTAAATTCTTCAGTAGTTAATGGTGGGCAAATTCTAAACAGGGTCTTTATTTTTTTTCATGTCACATTACTTGATTTGTGTATTGAGGTTTGTCTCCCATCCCATAAGTCATAAACACCTGCATTTGTGTAAGCATATGCAGTCTGTCTTAAAACTAGCAAAACATTTTCAGCTGGTAGCAAGGCAGATGAAGTCAAGAAGATAAACTGTTCAGCCCTTAAACTGTACAGCCCTTACAAGATACGCATTCATGCTTTTTGCATTACAGTTATACTGCCATGTGGATCACTTGGGCAGCTGACTGCTTATAGGCTTATTTGCAGTCCTGTGGGAATTCTTATGCTTAAAGCCATAAAGCATCCATGCCACAGCAAAGCCTTGAGGTTTAGCACCGGAAGGGACTATTAAGTGTGTGATTTTATATATATATATATTTTTTAACAACTGTCTTCTGCATTTTTTTAAAAAAAAAGTATATGAAGCAATCGCCCTAAATGCTTGGTTGGAGGTAAAGTGGCTTTTAACAAACTCTAAATTCACTGGCGATAATTTGAGCAGCTCAAAAATAAGTTAAGACACTGCTTGGTACCATCATTTTTGTCACATTTGAAGCCTTTTAACAAGAGTATAAATGTCACTAACAGTGTCAGTCCACTGAATTCTGAGAATAAATGAACTACCCATCCCATGTGTGTACACTGTTGCTTGAGCAATTAAGAGACAGCATGCAGTCTGTAAATGCTTCTCAACATCTTTCCCATATAGATCTCTCGATGGCCGTCTACAGGTATCTCATCGTAAAGGATTACCGCATGTTATTTACTGTCGTTTGTGGCGCTGGCCAGATCTTCACAGTCACCATGAACTTAAAGCAATTGAAAACTGTGAATATGCTTTTAATCTTAAAAAGGATGAAGTATGCGTAAACCCTTACCACTACCAGAGAGTGGAGACACCAGGTAGGAAGACTGCTTCTGACTTTCTATAGCAGCATCTCTACGTACTTGTTCAGCATAATGCTTTAAATGAAAAACAGAGAAAGATGATGCTTTCTCTTGCCAGAGTACAAGATGATTAGAGGTACAACTTTTGACAATATTATCCCCTGAAAGTTTAATAAGTAAAGGTACTGAAAAATCTTTACAAATGTGTTGAATAACTTCATAAACACTTCCAGTACTGCTAGCAGTTTCCAGCTGGCTAAGCATGGTCATGCATGACAAGGAGAATAGAGATGACTTACCTTTGCTAATGTGGAATAGTCTTGCTCAAGAGGCACCTCGGGAATCTGTTTCTTCCAGTAGCTAGCAGTACAATTGAAGTACTACCAGTACTGAGAGTCAGAAAGTTTCAAAACATCTGAAGAAACTGAAGTGTTTTAGATGTTTTTCTTTTCCTTTTAGCTCACAGAAGTGTGAATGTTGAGGGTCTTACTAATGCTTTGAATTTTGCTTTTCCAGTCTTGCCTCCCGTACTAGTGCCACGGCACACTGAGATTCTAACGGAGCTTCCGCCTCTTGATGACTATACCCATTCCATTCCTGAAAACACTAACTTTCCAGCTGGAATTGAACCACAGAGCAATTACATACCAGGTATTTTCTTAACTCCCGCCATACACGGTACACTTAACATTGTGCCACTGGAACAAAGATGGTAATTTCATCCTCCTAAGTGATCAAATTAATTGAAAGATGCACCAATAAATTAACCTAGTGGATTTCGTCTATTAATTCCAATGGAAATACCTGAACAGTGTTGTTTGCAGAACACGATCCTGTGTGAAACCACGTTGCTGTGGTTTCACAATGGCTTACTTAGTTTTAATAGCTTATTTAAGATTCAGAATGCTAATGAATACAAAGTAGACCTTCACCTTATGCTTTAAGCCTGTTTTACAAACATATAGGGGTTGCCAAATGCTGTTTATTGGAGATTGAACAGTAAAGTGCTTCTCAATCTCACCACGCGTACTACGTGGAGAAAACTTTAAGCTGCAAAACAGCGACTTAAAGTGTTTTGATCTGTAGTTCACAATCAATCCAGGTCTGCTTTGTGTATCTGTTGCTGTTGCGTGCATACCGTTTTGTCTTTTTAGTTTGAAAGAGCGACCTAACAATATTGAACTCTTAAAGAATTCCTCTTCCCCCTCTTTACCTCTTCCCCACCCCAAAACAAATACCAAGACTAATCCGCAACAGTGCACCCGAAAGCCTGTACCCTTACTGAAACACAAAATCAGTGACCTTTGTTTCCTGCCCCAACTTCCTGTTTCCTATCTCATCAGGAAGTTGCCTGGAGTGTAAAACCAAGCAAAGCTGAAGTTTTCTCATAAATGTTTAATGCAGCTGTATTACGAACAAGCTGAAAATTCAGATCTGGACTTTCACGGAGAATAAGAGAACTTCCTTGAAACTCAACTATGTGCAATGCATAAATTGAATCTACAGGTCTTAAACAGGATTTTGCTTGTGTTTTCTTTAAATATATCCAAGAATTGAAATGGCATCAGAGAAATTTCAGTGAATTTGATCTCATCTGTTTAATTTGTGCCACATTTGATACCATCTAGGGACAGCAGATCTTTAAAGAGCAATTTGAGGTGCTAGAAGTTGGTGTTGCTTTCTTAACTTATGCATACTTTTTTGACTCAGTCTGAGGGCTTTTGATAGCATTTGCAAACAGCTTACTGGAAAGCTACCATTTGAAAATCCAGTGCTATGGAAATGAGCTAAAGCAACTCTAGGTAGTTATTTGTGGGGAGTTTGTTCAAGGTGATTGTGGGTATTCACATGCTCTTCAAATGTTTATGCAGCCAACCACACCTTGCCTCCTTCTCTTCACCACCGACACCCTCCTGTTGTATTCATATCATGGCATCTTACTTTATTTGACCTTGCTAACTTAATCTTGAATACTTAGCTAGATTCTGATAAATCTTGTGTGTCTTGACAGCCTGCTTCAGAAAACCGTTTTCTTTAGCGGTAGGCCATGCTATTTTTGCACCGCAATACTGTCGCAGTGCTTGGTCTACAGAGAGGTCGGGAAGATGGCGATCGTGAAGGTGCAGGATGGCCTTTGGGGGCTGTATGTTCCCTTTCAGGTCACGGATGCGCTGAGCTGCATTGTCCAAACTTCAGGCAGCATTCAAGCTCTGCTAAGAATTTTTAATGCTGCATTTGGGCATTGATTTCCAGCTGTGGTGGTGCTCAACCTCTGACCTTAAAAGAGTATTAATAGTACTAGGTGGAGGAGATCTTCTCTGTTCAGACGGAGACTAGATACGGAAAATAATCTGTGCCAAATTGCCTAGATTAGCAACTGGAAACAGGAGGCATGGGTTGGATTGGAAATAGTTATTGACCTTTTACCGTGGTTGTGCACTTAACTATAATGAATGATTTGGAAATGGGTGGAGTCTGCTTTATCACATTGAATTCTATAAAAATGTTCCAAACAAGTATGAGTTTTGTCATTGTACTTCTTGCTAATAAAGATTTCCCTTCATCTTCCTTTCAGATTCTCACTTGAATTTTGTCACATCTATATTTAGCACACTAGTTCTACAGAATGAACCAAAGATATAATTGTTTCGGTTCATTTTTATTTAATCAACTGACTTAATCTAGTTTCCTCTTGCTGACTTCCTTCTGATCTTAGTACATTGCTGTAAATCTCAGACATTATACTTGATATAATTTGATTTTAATTCTTAAGCAAAGGCTTTAAATTTCTGCTGTTCAGTAATAATGTAATTAAATGTGTTTAATCACTCGGATGTCTCGGAGACAATTCTAAGGCAACTGTAGAGATAGTTAGCTTCAAACACTTTCACTAAAGAAATCCAGGTTTTGCCTTTAATACATAGGAAAAGACAGTTGCCCAGTTCAAAGAAAATTATTTCCTGAAAGGCAGTTGGTTAACTCATTATCTGCATTACAAAGTACGCTTTGAATGGAGAAAAGGAACAACCATACTCTCTTGGGTTTTGAAGATATTTCTGTGGAATGAGACAGTTTCTCGTATCAGAATGCTTCAAACTTGTTCCTGAGTTTACTTTGGTCTGTGAAACTCCATCTTTATCAAAAGCTGGTTAAAAGAATAGATGACCATTTTAGTAGCGCTTGGAAGTAATAACAATAACGATGATGATAATAGAGCTTCTACAGTGCAACTAGATAGATAGTCTAGTTATCATTAATGAGTGAAACCAACTGTTGGGTATTGAAGAAAAATGGATTTGGGGACTGAACTGAAAAATAACCTTTAAATCTAGCAACTTCTGTAAGGCGTAGGAGTGTATCTGATCTGATGGTTATACTACATAAAGACAGCTCACTTTTTTTTTTGTAGAAGTCTCCAGATGGTTTTTTTCATTTCTACTAAATGTGAAAGCTGTTGATCACAATTGCAAAGTTGTTACTCATTGTAGTGAAAGTATCTTGTATTAAATGGAACAAACAAGGATTATAGGTTAATTATAGAACATATTTGAGGAATTGAGTGTCATACAAGAGATGATACGCTCTGCATAGACAATAAGGCAAGTAACGGGTTTGAAGTCCTACTGGAAGGAAAAAGGGACTGCAAAATGAAATTCTAATTTGGTATTCAGGTATCATATGGAGCTCGTGAAGACTTGAGGCCAAAAAACCCGAATGCTAAATCTTAAAAATTTCCCCAGTCATTGAACCAACAGGTGGATATTTTTTTCTGACAGAAACACCCCCTCCGGGATATATCAGTGAAGATGGAGAAACGAGTGACCAGCAGTTGAACCAAAGCATGGATACAGGTAACACTTATTTTGGAGATGCACAAGAAGCTGGGAGGGGGCACAGCCAAGACAGCTGACCCCAGCTGGCCAAAGGGATGTCCCATACCCTATGGCATGATGCTCAATATATAAGCTAGGGGAAAGCTGGTCGGGGTGCCGCTGCTCCGGGACAGGCTGGGCATCAGCCGGTGGGTGGTGAGCAGATGCATTGTGCATCACTTGCTTTGTGTATTCCATTATTATTAATATAATTTTTAATATCATCATTGATATTACTCTTTATTTCAATTATTAAACTGTTCTTATCTCAACCCACAAGTTTTCTCACTTTTACTCTTCCTATTCTCTCGCCCATCCCACGGGGAGAGGAGAGTGAGCGAGCAGCTGTGTGGCGCTCAGTCACCGGCTGGGGTTAAACCACAACGCTTGGGATTGCTAGTTGTGATCCCTCTGCGTGGTGGCATGAATTCAGCCCGAACGATGATGGCAGTAGCCCTCTGCACAACCTGGGTGTTTTCTGTTCAAAATAGCACTTTCAGTCTTTCGTGAACGAAACAATTTTTTGCAAAGGGAATGCTTTTAAAACATTCTGTGCCATTTTAAGTGCATCTCATTTGTTTCGTAACAAAAGCATACAGTTCTGTGCCATATTAAGTACATTTCATTTGTTTCGTAACACAAGCATACAGGTCTAATTAAGTCTTCATCAGAAAGCCTTAAAATAGATTTTTAATAGTTGACGGGTTTCAACTTACCCCTAACTTTACCTTCTGGAAATGGGCTCATTGAAGCAAAATGTCTGTCTGGCCTAAACAAGTTACAGAAATGCTGCATTTTGAGAACCTCTTAACTCTGACAACCTTATCGCTTCTGCCATTTTTCAAATTAATTCTTGTATGGAAGGCTCTATTGAAAGAGTAGGAGAAACATGAAGCATTTGTGCCTTTGTATGAAAGGGTTTCTGCATAATCTGGTTGGCCTTAGAGTTGGCCAAAGCACAGTTAATGTGCTGGATAAGAACCTCCTGCTATGTGCTGGCAGACTTGAGTGTGTGTTTGGTTAGCTAATGTTAGCAACCTTTTTCAGTTAATTGGAATCAACTGCACTAGTTTCTGTAAGAACTGCAATATTTTCCCACTAAGTGACAATAGGTACCTTCATTTAAAAAGCCCGACATCAGCAGTCATTGTAGGAATGTTTCTGTGCAAAGCCTCTCTGTATTTTGCCTACTAGTGCACAAAACTGTGTTGGAGAGTTCATGTTTTTCAGAGTTTTTTTTTCCTTGCTCCTTGCAGGAAAGAATAATTTCCTCAAATGAGGAAATCTAGCTAGTTCTTTTCTAGAGATAAACCCTCTCCTTTGACAATAGAGAGGTAATACCTTGATTATCTCATCCTCTTTTTCTTAGCTTTTTTCACTGAATTTGGGACAAAGTCACTACTGCCTTCTCACCGGAGAAGTGCATAAATAAAGATATGTTCACAGAGCGTGCATGAAGTGAGAGCTCTGCCAAATACAACACTAAAGATGTTAATCGAGTCTTTACCAGGAGGGGTAGGTTCCCAGGAGTCTGGAAAATTAAATGTAATCTTAATTCAGAATAAGCATGTGACATGCTGGAAAACTGGTTGTAGGATTTCTGAGGTTTCTTACTCCGAGGAATTTTAATGTAAAACTGTATCTAGATAATGGTCATACCTACCCATCTGAAATAATAAGAATAATTTGCTCTGAAACAATCTGTATTGCTCCAACAGGATCTCCAGCAGAGCTGTCTCCTAGTACTCTCTCCCCAGTTAATCATAGCTTGGGTAAGATTGAAATACTCTTAATTGTTTCTGTGTGTGTGATGACTCTTCTTTATAAATATAATTACATTAAAAATGAAAATGTACTTTTAAAAAGTAAGAGCTGTATTGGGAGGAGACTATTGGGTTGGCTTCCTAATGATAAACATAATAGGTCTGGGTTAATAACTTGTTAATAGCTACTCTATTTCTGTAAATGTTGAGCTTCTAGCAAAAAGAAAGAATAATATAGCTGCATGTGCAGGGATAGCATTTATAAAATAAATAGTTTAAAGGACATTAGCTTATCTATAGTGGTGCCCAGACTTGCTGTCTCCCTTGTATGTGCATTCTGCTGCCTGTACCGTTTCACCTGTGACCACAACACAACTGTTGCTCCCCGATTAGTTGCCCACCTGCTTTGATCAGGTGCCATTGCTGTGTATCTGTATAAATGCCTTGGGAAGATCAGATTCCCTTGGGTTTGTTTAAAGAATGGATGTGACAGGAAAATGCTGTTCAGAACACTGAGTAAGTAATTAGGGTAGGTAAAAAGAGGAAGCTGTGCAGGAAAAGCTGAAGATGCACAGGGAAGATACTGAGCTCTAGCAGGGGAGCATAAAAGGAGCTTAGAGCTGCCTTTAGATAAAGAGACAGCATAAGATACGGTATAATACAAGGGAACATCACTTTCCTATTAATATTTTTTCCTTTGTGTGGTTCAGTGTTTGATAGTTTAATCTTTTCTTTAGTGTTGCCAAAATGTTTGCAAGTTATAGAAAGGCAACAGAAATGTCTCGATGTCTGGCACTCACAGCAACATTAGCTTAATCATTTTACCGAGCAAAATGCAAGTACTGAACTACATGAGCTGTGGTCAGATTAGATCACCCCTTCTTCCCCTCCTCCTTCCCTTGTGTGGAATATTGAATTCCATTCTGTTTACTGGGATAGGTAAAAATGACAGCAAGAAAAATATAATTTGAGTAGTTTGAAGAGACTGCCGCTGTCGTTTCTGGAAGAGATGAATAGCAGGGCAGATAGATTGCTTTTCAGCCTCAAATTCTGTGTTAAGCCTGTTTTTTAAAATTTTTTTTAGACTTGCAACCAGTTACTTACTCGGAGCCTGCGTTTTGGTGTTCAATAGCGTATTATGAATTAAATCAAAGAGTGGGAGAAACCTTCCATGCATCACAGCCTTCCCTGACTGTAGATGGCTTTACAGATCCATCAAATTCAGAACGGTTTTGTCTAGGTCTGCTTTCCAATGTAAACAGAAATGCTACAGTGGAAATGACAAGGCGACACATAGGTAAAAATCTCTGATCTTTTAACTATTTAATTTCATTTTAGCCATTAAATTCTGTGGAATGATCCCGGTAGGACGGGCAGATCTGTGTGGTGGGATCCTTTCACCCTTGTGCAGCCAGCCACTCAACTTCTCTCTCCAGGCTTGCCCAGGAGAGCTTGGTCTCTCTTGCTGAGGACAGGAGTGGAAAGCCATAGAGGTCACCGCTTCTGAAATCGGTGAGAAATGCAACAGCTACTGCTGCCGCAGCCCGATGCAACTGGGGAGAGAGGTGTGATGGCTGGAGCTGAAAGCAGTAGCCTTTCCTCAGTCAGAAGTCACTAAGTCGATGGCGGTGTGTCCTGGTTTCAGTTGTTGACACTTTTCAGCTTCCCATGCTCTGCCAGGTGCACANCAGTCACACAGCTGAGAGAGCGGCACAGGAGGAAGCCACTCGACTGTATGGGATTTCTGTTGCTCATGTTCTGTGCCCTCTGGAAAAAGGTGATGCACCAAAGCATCCCAAGGGGCAGGTTTTTGGCTTTCAGGCTCCTTGTTGGACCGCTGTGCCCTGGGTAGCATTTATATTCAGACTTGCTTATAATTGAAATTCAAGCTTTAAATACAAAATATTAACACGTCACTTCGATTATTCTAATTTATAGAATGCAGAACGGACATTGGTAGTACTTCTTGAATTCTTTTCCGAAATGGGAAGCGCTGCCATTGAGATAACATGCTGTTTCAACATGATCAAGATTTTCTTTGGAATGGTTAATAAAGAATATTGTTTTCCAAGATGCAGCATCTTGGCTTTAAGTCCTTCAGTAAACTACTCTTTTCCTTTTTTTTTTTTTTTTTTTCCTTTCCGGGATTCTTTTATTTAGCAACATTCACGAGATTTTTTTTGTTTTACTTTTAGTAAAAAAGCTCAGCCTCTTTAGTAGAACCTTCCAACTCCCTCCATGCTAATTCCCAATGCTTGTCTGATAAAATTTTAGAAGTGCAGAAACCCAGGCTATGCCTGTGCTGACTGATCAAAATGGTCAATGACGAGGAAAACCAAAAATGTAAGGAGCTCTCACTTTTTTTTTTTAATAGAGCAGCTTGCAATTTTGTTTGAAAAATAATTTTAAAGAAAAAAGGGAAGAGAAACTATGGCCTTTAAAGGACCTGTTAATTATGAGTAGTTTTCTTTGGGAGATCATTGTACAGTACTTCTGTTGCACTAGAAATGGCCCATACAGGTTTTTTTTCCATTCAGAGAAAGAGATCACAATTTAAAAGTGAACAAAGGATTTCTTACAGGTATTTTTTTGTAACAGGGCTAAGTGCAGTCCTGTTGTTTTTGTCAAAGTAGTACAGAGCAGGGGCATGCAGTGGGTTGTGAAATAGTGTGGGTGCATGTAAGCAGAGAGTGTTGAAGTGGTATTCTTGTGTTTTCCTTTTTTGCCATAGTGGTCTGTGCCAGCCACTTCACATACAACAATTTAAGATTAAGCACAAGTTTTAATTCTGTTGAACAGAATCTTTTCACTTCAATTTTGGTATTTCTTTAAGTGTATAAGTTACTCGGTAATGACCACTGCTTCCTAACTTGGATTTGGTTACAAGCCATTACATGGCGAGAAAATTCTGTCTCACTCTTGACCAAAAATTATTCTGCTTCTCCTTCAAATAGTATGTGTTCGTGGGAGAAAAATGCAAGTTAATTGTGTTCTGCTCCTGCTACAGCTGTCAGCCCAGCAGTGTGGTCCTGTAGATAATTGATTTCTCTTTCTGTTGTAAAGAAAAACCTTGGCCTTCTCTGAAAGAAAATACTGCCTTGTTTGTTAATCTCCTTGGGTCATATCATAACTAGTGTTCCTTTGAATTTTGCTGCAGGAAGGGGAGTACGTCTCTATTACATTGGTGGAGAAGTTTTTGCCGAGTGCCTAAGCGATAGCGCAATTTTTGTTCAGAGCCCCAACTGCAATCAAAGATATGGCTGGCATCCTGCAACTGTGTGCAAAATTCCACCAGGTTAGTAGCCTACCAAAGGTCTCGGGCAAAAATATCTAGTGAACGTATTCGCTGGATGACATTCGCTTTCCTTTTGATTCCTAGAAGTGGCTTCTTCATAGTTTCGGGCTTCTGTGTAGCAAACACAAGTTATTCATTGATTGTACCCTTTGGACTGTTTTCTTTTTTTTTTCCTTTATAGGATGCAATCTAAAAATCTTTAATAACCAAGAATTTGCTGCTCTTCTGGCTCAATCTGTGAATCAGGGTTTTGAAGCAGTTTATCAGCTTACTAGAATGTGTACCATAAGAATGAGTTTTGTTAAAGGATGGGGAGCTGAATACAGGTAAGAAAAAACCCTTTGCGTTTAAATGTAATAATTTTTCTTCTTTCACTAATACAGTCTGTCCGTCTGGCTTGAAAGCCATACGTAGAGGCTTCTTACTGCTATTGTAGATGTGCTGTCTGCAAGTTGAACCCATATTTTCCTTTTTCTCCCCCTCAGCTATGGAGCTCCTAAGTCATAAAGACCAGTAAACTGACTTTAGTATTGCACTGAAGTCAGCTGTTGAGCAAGGATTGTTGTCAAAGTTCTGTTTCCTCACTCGGTCCTGCTTGCTTGCTGGTTGTGGTGAAACCACTGACAACATCTAGAAGTTTCACAGTTTGTGCTACGAGATTATTTGCTGTTTGTTAGCCATACAGTTGTTTTGCTCTCTGTCCTGTTATGGAGTAAAATGAGTTTTTTAGGTTGTGGTGCGACATGCAGCTGATAGTACCTGACAGAAAGAATTGGAGTCACTTGGAAGTGCGTTCTGCAGAATAAAGCAGCTGGAGAACACACGTTTAAGGGATGGCAAATGTTTTGGAACTTGCAGTGGAAAAAACTTTGCAGGAGTAAGATGATTGTGTTTATGTAGTAAAACTGCTAAAACCAGTTTTTTGAGTGGAAAAAATACTTTATCTGCTTTTGAATAGATTCCAGTTGTATTCTCTATTAGCACAAACTAAGAACTGTAGTTGAGGACTGTGCCTGTTTTTAATGCAGTATGGGAACTTGGGAAGAAAAGGCATTGACTTCTAACTGAGCGGTATTAAAGATTTCATTATTTTGGAGAGCTAGAGATGTGGTTTTAAACAAATCCCTTAAACCTCTCTACTGAAAGAATGGAAGTCTGACATATCAATACCCTATTGCAATACATAATGATTTTTTTTAAAATCCGTATCACTTCTGAAGTTGAATATTGGCATATAGGTTCCACTGTAAATCCTGGGGTTTTGATTCTTTTACCTGCTCTTGAAATACATACATGTAAATAGCAGTGTTGGTATGTGGGGGAGGCTTCTCGGCTAAAAGAAGCCAATTTTGTAAAAGCCTAATTAGATGAAATGAGAAATTTGAGTAATGGAATAAATTGGTACCTCTTTGTTAGCAAGAGGTACACAAGAAAGAATCTGGCTCAAGTTTAAAGAACTGTTGGATTTGGCTCAAAAGGAGTATGTATACACTTACGCATAATTAAATACAACATTCAAATTGGAACAGAAGAAAGGCTTAATCAGTCAGATTATAGGGAGACAACTGGAAGTGAACGGAGTGTAAGTGCTGGGTTATAACAGTGGGGAGGCTTTTGGTAAAGTTATTTCTAAGGAGGGAGAATGTTGATTGTTAGTGGTCTATAAACCCTTCAGAGATCATAGGGTTGAAAAAGCTCCAGTGGAAACACTGCCAGAACAGCACAGAAACCGATGACTGACATGATGCTGAACGAGTTTCTTTGCATCTCTGTTTAAGATGGTGCTAATAAATGATTGATGCACAAAACTTGTAAGTTATGCTGCAGTTGTGACTGAAGCAAGAAGAGGTTGCTCCTGCAAATGCGACCTTGAATTTAAAGGAATGTAGTCTGAATTGTGAAAATAGACCAGGAAGCAGGGTAAAATCCATCATTCTTGTTAAAACTGCTATGCTTCATTATTATTATGTCAAAAACATTTCTCGTAGAACAGGCTTTGGCAAAGCCAAAGCATTACTTACGTTTTAGGCGCACGGTATGCGTGCGTAGAGGTGTGGACAGGGCAAGGCGATAGATTTTTATAAGCTTGGCAGACAAAATAGCTTATAGTTTGGTGTTTTGGGCTTTTTTTGCTTGATACATGTTGGCTTGATTTGAGAATGGTGGTAGACATTCAGATTGGCCATCGAGTGTTCATGTTAACACAGGAACTATCCAGGGCTAGGATCATCCTCTGAAGAAAGTGAAGCAGAGGTAATTACAGAAAAGAGACTTGGCGATACGCGAACTGGAAATCCATGGGTAGGAGAGGCTGAGTTTCAGCTTTGAGAGGGCTGCTCGGTGACTGCCACTATTTTACCAACTTTTGCCACTGTAGTGCAAAGCCAGGCCTGTTGAACAGAACCAGTTATAAAATTTTGAGGAAGTGTGTTGTGGAACACGTTGTAGGGGAGTTGACAGCAGTGGAATAATGAACTTCCTTCTTTGGGAGAGGATTTGAGACTAAATGGAGTTATATTTCCTGTGGTTTAGATTGTTCTTTTATTGGATCACTTTGTTTTGGCATAGGCATTCGGGGCTAAGATAACAATGTAGTTCAGAGTGCTGAGAGAGCACAGACCCCAGCTACTTTCTTCTCGTAGAAAATGTGAAACCACAGACAACTTTTGAAATCCATCCTCTCACCGACTTAATCTTTCTGCCTTTTCAGTTCCTCTGTTTATATAAACAGATTTCCTTAAAGCTAAGGGTTGCAGTGCTGACAGTAAAAATGAAGGGGCTGGGTTTGTGTCTGAATGCCTTTGAATCTGCTGCCTTTGAATCTTAATGGCTCCTTGCTTTGACTTTGGGATAGCTAGAATTACTAGGAAAAACTGGCTTAGCAGCAGTAGTCCTGCCAGTCTAGTTTGGGGAAAACTCCCATGCCTGGAGTGGGTACAATGAAATAACAGGATTTTTCAGGCAGAGTGTGTCCAATACTGATTTCTTTACTTTGGAGATGAGAAGGAAGATTTTTTTGATTAAACAGGTGTCTGAAATAAGGATATATGGGACAGTGAATGAAGCTTTTATGGTGATCAGTCCTTCAGCTTTACTGAGGCTTTCTATATGGTGTTTAATTAAGGGTTTCTATTGTGGAAAATTATAGGCAAGTTTATGTAGAAGACAAGGG
Organism: Scopus umbretta; assembly: GCA_013400535.1. Taxonomy (NCBI): domain Eukaryota; kingdom Metazoa; phylum Chordata; class Aves; order Pelecaniformes; family Scopidae; genus Scopus; species Scopus umbretta. The sequence continues at coordinate 31,688 of VZTL01001785.1, forward strand.
AAACGCAATTTTTCCTTAAATTGTTTGTGTGAGGATGTTGCAGCACAAAACACACGTAGAAGTGTAAGATTACAGGAAATCAGAGATAAAGTTCGGTGTTCCTTTGAGATAGCATCAGTTAGCACAGTATAACCACACACTGTGTTTTGAGGTAGCGTTTCTGACAACATCTAGCAGTTTCCTTAAACATTTATCTTGTCAATTCCTCCAAAAAACCAGACCTTATGATGGCAATAATATTGTGCTGCTTGGCCGCGCTGACAGTGCAGAGCCAAGTGTTTCTATTCCATATTTCTCAGTAGCTGTCTACAAAATTCAAGCCCGGTTATGCAGGCAGACTCTTTGAAGGTTGATGCACAGCTGCACACAGCGATCTGTGATGTGAACACCACACTGGTTGGACAATCTTCAGTTTTGAATTTCTTCTTAGAAGTAAGGCTTTTGGTGTGGCACTTGAAACAAATGCTGCAGTTCTTATCTTATTCTCCAGAGCAAAATAGTCTTGATGTATTATGGACAAGCATGTAATTATTGATGTGTTTTATAGATACGGGGTGGGTTTTTTTGTTGGCTTTTTTTTTTTTTTTTCCCTTCAAAGACTGTCTGAAAAAAGCTTAGTAACAGTTACGGTACTGGTTGCAGATTTTTATCTTTCCGCACAGTAGAATGGATGGAAACGTATTTGATCATATGATGGAGAACTTTATGGCAGCCAAAGCTGCTTTCTGACTTTGCTATCATTCTTTATTTTCTAGGCGGCAAACAGTAACAAGCACTCCTTGCTGGATTGAACTTCATCTGAATGGACCTCTACAATGGTTGGACAAAGTATTGACTCAGATGGGCTCCCCTTCAGTACGCTGCTCCAGCATGTCGTAAAACTCCTTCCTCCGTTAACCAGTGGGCTAAATATCGAGTCCAATCAACAGACTTAATATACAGCTCGTCTGTCGTAGTATTTGTGTGTGGTCCCCATGAACTGTTTACTATCCAAAAAGGTTTTTAAAAAAAAAAAAAAAAAAAAAACAGCACTTGAGGTCTCATCAATTAAAGCACCTTGTGGATTCTGTTTCCTATACTCTGATACTAGATGAAAATTTAGTGTATAGAAATGCCTTCTTCAGAAAGAAGAAGGGACAATTCTAAAGACTCTTAATGGTGTTTTTACTGGGTATATAATTGAGTGTCCTAATGGTTTATCAATAACATGAATAGCTAAGTATATGTACAGGTAATGTATCATGATCTCAAATATCACAGTATCGTGCTGTTCTACATTTTAGTTCCCATAAATAGTCACTTGGTTTTTTTGATTGGGGCAAATCTCTCATAAAATTCCAAGACTCCTTTATTCTTTTATATTTTTTTATATAAGCAGGTTTTCGAGTTGTCCTAAACATAACAAGCAGACTTTCCTTGTAGAAAAGCTTAACTTTTTGCTGCCTTCTTAAAGAAAAAGAAAATCCCTCCATTGGAAGGGAAAGAAATGTCTTAAGATTCATCTGTGAAATCTTAAGACACTTTATATGCTTAATGGGGCCTAAAATGAATTCATACTATAAATTCCGAGTATCCATCACACTAGGAGTCTACTTTTCCCTACCCATCTGAATTGATGCATCTGTTGCCAGCAGTGTTGCTGGCAGTAATGTAATTTGGGGCTTTTTTTGTACCTCGAATCATTGAAATCGGTGTTCTTTCTCATGGAATGAGAATTTACCGTAGCATTGGATACTGGATTAACTACACAAGGTTATTGGCTTACCCCTCACATCTGTATTTTTTCATTAAACAGATGTTGCTAAAAAATCATGTTTTTTAGGTTTTGGAGCCAAATACCTTGAAAAATCCTTTCCCAGGGTAAACTAGACTCTTCCGTATAGGTTTTAAATAGATGCAGCTTCTTAACATATTTCAGTAACAGAATTTAAATTTCTGATCTGAGTGGCTTTGTATAGCTTACTTACATACCAGATCATACGCATTCATTATGTCATAATGGGCCTTGTTATTAAAAGTAGTTGCTTCTGCAAAACCTCTAGGATAGTGGTTGCTGAGGTATGACCAGCGAAGGAGGACTTCTAGGTTCTTCGTGACAGTGCATGTTATTGTGAACCCTTGGACACTACAGCTGCACCATATTAAAAATATTCTGAAATATATTCTACAAATAAGTCTGGGTTGGGGAAGGGTTGGGAAACTGTATAGAAGGGTTATTCTGACTTGAAAAATATACATCTTACTAACAATCTTGTGATCTAGCTGTCTGTCATTCTTTTGTTATTGTGGCAGTAGCAGGATTGCCTTTGTCTGTTTTTCCCATTGTTTCATCCATTACACTAGTACTGTACTTTGTAAGTACAGCTAGTGATAACTTAGCTTGGAGAACAAAAATGTGGCCAGTGTTACAGCTTTTAATCAGTTGACTGAATTGATGATAGCGATGGATATTTTTATGCCATAATGACTAGGGCATAAAAGCAATACCAAAAATCAAGCCTTGAAAAAGTGGGCCAGACACCTTTAAAAAAAAATTGGCAAAGCAGTTACCAGTTTGTGCTAGTTTTACCAGTAGACTAATGTATTGGTAGAACTCGTGAACCTAAGAAATAAGCTTCATGCGTGTTGCATTTGCCTAATATGTGAATACACTAATAAAAGATTTAATTCTCATGATGGTTGGGGTTTTTTTTTTATTAGTTGCTGTACATGTTTTCTGTTGAAGGTTAGGAACTATTCTAACCAACCCAAATAAACGGCACAAGAGTCCTGTGTGGTGTGGCTGGAAAGGTACAGTTTAGATGTTAACATCGCTTCTTACACAGGTATGGTGGGTGTTCTGGATCTGTGTGTGTTTGATACAGACTTCTACTCCAGATCAAGTTTATTAAAGCGGTTGCTTTATTATTTTTCATTCTATCACCATCAAATTACTACTAGCTCAGATGTTTACTTGCACCTGTGAAGCAGGTAAGAGCAACTTGTCTGGGTGAAAGGCTCCATTGCGTTCATGAGCAGGTTGCAACTTGAATCGGGTGGCCGACCTAATTCTCTAGTCTCCTTACTGTGGATTTCTGTATGTGTTCTTCCAGTTATGGCGATATTACTTGCTTTGCCTTGAACATTGGAATAACCTTGACTGTACCCTTTTTTGGTACACACATCCAAGCAGTGTTCAAGGACGCTGCAGGCATTATCTGTGGACCTGTGGTGCTGCCTGTGTGCAAGGCCATCTCAGTCTGTGTAGAAGTCACTTTTTCTGACTTCTGTTAGCACCACTAAAATATTAGTTAGTACCACTCTCCTGCCATTACTGTTTCAGCCACAGCTTAGTGGAACTTAGCCGCATTCGAAATGTTTGTTTGCCTGCATTTCATTTAAATGTTTTTGGCAGTTCTTTAGTAACTTTAACCTACTCCTGTTTCTTAATCCAGCGCCTTTCTGACTTATCCCACTGCTGTTCTGCTCTTCCTCAAAATCTGACCCGTGCCTGCTCAAGCATCTTAATGTGGAATGCCTGTGGTACGTAAGGAATGTGACTTCATCCCTCTGCTCTTCTGCCAGTCAAAGTACTGATGTCCAAAGTGCAAATGGAAAGCGAATTATTTTT